>JAUZNJ010027828.1:0-42046 GCA_034780135.1 Jordanella pulchra | reverse complement strand
AATTCTGTTGTAGAGGTTTCATTTCAAATCCAATGCGGTGGCATGCAGAGCCCAACTCGCGAAAATTGTGTTACTGTCCAAATATTTCTGGCCCTAACCGTATTATGCAACTCTACAACAATAAATTACATATTTATTGGGTTATGACAGAACTATCACTACACCTACAGCTGGCATGTCTGTGTCCACGAGACATTGGTTAAAATTTTTGTTCAAAAGAAAGAACATTCAGAGATTAAGGTTCTACTGGAATAACATCTAGAAAGGAAAATGGATGGAAAGTTCAGCAAAGCTCCTCTAATGGTGAGACTTGCATTAATTTCCTTCCATCTGAGCTTCTTGGCTTTATTTCACTAAATGCAGAATATTTGGGTTTTGGTTGGCTCACTTTGTCAAATTAAGAGTTTTGTCGACAAAATTGTATATTTGTTTATGCATGAGAAAGATGGAGAGTAGATGAAGGGATGGCAGACGTGGTCTGGAGATGTACAGTACAGGCTATTAAAAGGAGATAGATGGTAGTTGGTTTCACAGGAAAGGAGCCTGATAATTAAAAGATCCGATTCTACTTTTGGAAATTCTAGCAACCACTAGTAAATCTGCAGATTGAGAGCAAGGTGCTCTGTTAATAACATAAGGAAATATCAGATCTCTAATATAAGAAAGAGCTTGGCCATTTAAGGTTTTATAGTAATAAAATCTAAAATCAAGGTGGAAATCAAAGGGAATGCTTCCTTAAATAACTTGTTTAGAACTGGATCTAACATACAAGTTGAAGGCTTAGATGAACAGTCTAAACCCAGTTCAATACGTCTAGTTACCTCAGATGCTGCCTCTCCTTCTGCAACTAAACCAGTCATATTTAGAGAGGTGCCAATGATCTTATTGTTTAATAGAATCAATCTTATTTATAAAGAATCCCATAACATCTTCACCGCTAAGAGCAGGGGAAACAGACAATTCAACAGAGCTATAGCTTTGAGTGACTTTGGCCACTGTATTAAAAAACAAATCTAAGATTATTCTTATTCTCCTCTATTAATGATGAGAAATTTGCTGCTCTTTCTTTATGAAGGGTCATTTCATAAAGCAATAAACTGTTTTTCCAGACTAGGAAGGATTCCTGTAGACATGTAGTGCGACATTTTCTCTCCAGTTTGCTAGTATTTTGCTTCAAGTGGACAGCTCTGAATTAAACCAAGGAGCCTGCTTTCTAATTTTAAAGATTTTTCTTTTTTAAAGGGGCTTCATTGTCTAAGGCAGTATGCAGGGAATTAGCAACATCATCAACAAAATCATCAACTTGTGAAAAGGAATAAACTGAATTTCTGTCCTCCACAGTATCGTTCAGTAATACAAAGGAGATAAAAAGTGGAACAGATTCTTTAAAATTTATATTTGTATTATCTGATTGTGATCTGCTAAAGTGAAACCTTCTTTTAGGAGAGTTACTTTGAAGGTTACTAAAAAGTGGTCAGAGAAGACAGGGTTGTGAGTAAATAATGTTATTTCTTCACATTCAATGCCATGTATCAGCACAAGGTCCAAAGTATGAAGATGGGAATGTGTGGGACTATTTACATTTTGAACAAAGCCAGTTGAGTCTAAGATAGCATTAAATTCTACATTTAAGCTATCACGTTCAATGTTGGCAATGAAGTTAAAGTCCCCCACTATAATGACCCCGTCAGTATTTAACACTAAATTAGTTAGGAACTCTGAAAACTGATCTAAAAATTCAGAGTAAGGACCTGGTGGACAATACAAAGTTACAAACAGAAGAGGTTTTGTTGTTTTGCATTTTGGGTGATGGAAACTAAGAGCTAAATGTTCCTAAAAAATGTAAATAGAAGGAGTTGACACATTTACACTCAAATTATCCTCTTGCTGCAGCCAAGTTTCTGTAAGACAACATAAATTAATTACATTATCACAAATCAAGTCATTAACTAACAGACGTTCTAAGGAAAGAGATCTTATGTAAATGAACAACATTTAATTGTTTTAACTATTTGAGCCATTTTAATTATAATTGGATTATCATGGTTTACTTTTTTAGGATTCTTTTGTAATTTATTTGATTTTGGTAATGGGCAAGACACTATATGGATGGAGTAAAGAGTGGGTAACAGTAGAGAAGCTGCAGAGGTGTTTTAAACTATGACTCTACTTCCTGGTCTGCACCCGGGCTGTCAGGGCTTTGGAGCACTAATGAATTTGGCCAAAAACCTAGAAAGAAGAGCTACACCATCCAAAGTGGGATGGATGCCGTCTCTCTGAATCATACCAGGTTTTCCCCAAAAAGACTGCCAATTATCCATGTAGCCTACATGGTTTTCAGGACAACCAGCGGTTGAATGACAACGTGTGGCTAAACATGTTGTCATTCAACCAGTCAGCAGAACCTTCATCAATGAACCTTTAAAGTTTTTCTTGTTCATTTTCATTGCCATTTATGTGAATGAAGACCTGCGTCTTCATTTACAAAGTCGTGGAAATTCATTATATGGAATAATCGGGGTGATGATTATAGAGATCTACATTTCTTGGGAACGTTCGCTCTTGTATGCAAAGTTGGACTGCAAGAAGTTTGCGGGAATCATTTATGATCATTTACTGAAGTTAAGAACATTTGTTAAGGCCGACGAGTCATATTCTTAAAAAATAAAGTAGGAGAAATTTACGCCAAGACTACAAAAATGTTTTTGCATGGGGCCCAATGTCTTTTACAGATCAGCCCAAAGGTAACCTTGCAAAAGCACCTTTTCCCCTATTCCCTTTACATGGCTCATGTGAAAAATAACAGTAGCTTTCTTCCTGTCACTTTTTTAGAAAGAGTAGTGTAGTATATAAATATTATTTATGAAACTTACAACTTATACAAAGAAGTCTCCATCCAGAACTTTTTCTGTCCTTTGCTAACTTAGAGTTACCATAGGCCTCTACACTTCTCTGATAATTCCTCTTGCCAGGATTTGTCACTTTAAGTGGATGCTGAATTGAATAGGGCTTGATGGTATTTACAAACCCATGGATATGGCTTAATCAAAGCCTGTTTTTTACTTCTGCACGACTTTGTGATCCACATGATGTTTGTTCGTTAATGTTCTCAAACAAATCTTAACAGAACAGCTTGATTCATACTGAGATACAATTACGTTAATTAAGTGTATTAATAATATTTAAAATAAATCCAACTTACTTTTCAGATTTCTATCAGAAAACTAAAACAACAGTGTGAAGTCAAATCAGAGGAATATATGTATCACTATTAAATCAACATAGGAAAGCACAGTAATTCATCCTGAACACAATAAACTGTGTTTGTCATTGTGA
Source organism: Jordanella pulchra (assembly GCA_034780135.1). Classification (NCBI taxonomy): domain Eukaryota; kingdom Metazoa; phylum Chordata; class Actinopteri; order Cyprinodontiformes; family Cyprinodontidae; genus Jordanella; species Jordanella pulchra. The sequence continues at coordinate 38,710 of JAUZNJ010027828.1, read as the reverse complement.
TATGATGAAATGTGAGAAGACTCTAGGGGTGTGAATACTTCTAAGCATATATAGACTACATAAACATATATAACTGTCCTGTCTAATGAACCAGTTAAGAAAGGAATGTATGGGACCTCTACTTGACCCAGTGTTAAAGCTGGAGGTTCACTCTTGCAGTTGTTATTTAGCAGTCCACTGAAGCAGGCATTATGCTGATTAACTGCATCACATCTGATGACCTCCTCGTGCACCCCCACCCCCTATATAGCTCTGGGAGCCTTTCAGGAGGGAAAGGCTTCCTTTTTTAATTAGACAAGAATAGGAAATCCATTAGTGGGTTTAGTCAAGGCTCACAGTTGAACAACGAATTGCAAAATTCTGTAAGTCTTGAACAAGCTAGCTTACAATCAACTCTAAGTAAACACCGGAGGCTGACTTTCTCAGAGCCTCCTCCAAATGAAATGAAAAGAAAGCCTCCAATTCATGTGCAGGCAGATGTTTGTCGCTTTTCATAACTCACGATGTGAATACAAGAAACAACCGCTTTCATGAACTTAAACACTACAGTAAAAGCAAAAACTAAACTATTTTAAATAGCTGAAACTGTTAAAACCAAGGCATAATAAGTACTAAAATCAGACTTGCCATGATGCTTAGTGAGGAGGATGGTTAGAGAGGCAGAACTAAACCTCCCACAATGCATATTGTTGGTAAACTGTCTGAAATAACTCAGAGTGAAATTAAGCTATGAATTCTTTCAGGCTTTTCACAGTTGAAAGTGTAAAAAGCTGAAGTAATTAAGTTGAAATAGTATCTGATGTTACTATACAAGTATTGAAACTTTGATGTAGTTGCTAAAATGCATGGATACTCTATAAAATAACTGAAATCATACCATTTCAAAGAATCTCTATAGCAAAGGTAGAAGGACCTGAGTTTAAACTCTCTTTGAATTAGTAAGAAGCCCTGGACACTTACAATCATATTTACATAATTTGAATGTGCCTTATGATTAGCCCCAGGTTTACAGGTTAAATTTATATATTTGAAATATGAAGGTGAAGATTCTTTATGATCCAGGACATAAAGAATCCATTTTGTGATTAAAAACCTTTTGTTGGTAATTCTAAAGGATTTTCTTTGTTCAAAGATAGTAAGGGAGGAGTTCCAACCTTTATCTGATCAGTGCAGTTCTGCAGCAGGGTTGAAACTAATTAAATATGTGACTGGTCACTCCTATGGCCAGTGGTGGTGCCTGTCTCCCGCAGAGTATGGGCAAAAGGAGGGGTACACTATGGACAGGTCACCAGTCTATCTCAGGGCAACACAGAAACATACAACCATGCATACTCAACCTAAGGACAATTTCGAGATACCAATCAACCTAACAGTCAGATTTTTGTGCCGTGGCAGGAGGCCAGATTACCCAGAGAAAGCCCAAGCATACACAGGGAGAACATGCAAACTCCATGCAGAAAGACCTCGGAACAGGAATCGAATGCAGGACCTTTTTGCTGGAAGGCATCTGTGCTACAAACTGCACCACTGTGCAACCCGGTAGATAATTATTTACATCAGTATTGCATTAATACAATTAAGATGACAAATACATAATTCATGCTTTTTTTTTTCACAAATCGTTTTTGCGTTTTATGGGAGATAGTTGTATTTCTTTGCCAGTCATATTGTAGTCCTGTATCTAATTAAGTAACCCCAGTTTACACATTTAATGTATATATTTCACATAACCTGGAGCAGACGGGTGACGTGTCCGGGGTGTACCCCACCTTTCGGACAAGGGCTTCATAAAAAAGCAGTCTGTCTATAGTTATTTCTTGGGAAAATTTTGATACTATGCTGGTTCATTATTCTGTTGGTACAGAGTGATTAGTGTTGATTGACCTTGAACTGATTTTGGCTCACAGTTTTTGCCCACCCCTCAGTGCCCATTGATCGCTGCCTTGCCACCCCCATGAAATTTTTCTTGCTATGCCACTGTTTTGCAAGTCTAAATTCACCGCCAGATCGGGCTCTCCTAATAAAAGGGGATCATTATAGTCACTGCTAGCCTATCCTATTGAGAGTTGTTTGTTTAAATTAAGGTAACGTGTGGTTTGAAGCTGACTGGGCATGACACCTTAAACTGAACTGTATGCTTTTGAAAGCTGATATCTGAGGCCCCCACTTTAGATTTAGTTATTTTTTTGTTTGTTTGCTTCAAAATGATTCCTTTACTCCTCTGTCAGACTATCTACCTTCTTCGTCTAGAATACAAACACTTAGGTTCTCAATAGATTGTTCCCCTATTCTTGAGGTGAAGGTTCACAGCTGAGACCTGTCCTTATGCAGGTATTAAAAATATACTTCATTAAACCTACATTTTGTTATGAAAGTTTTTTTCTAACTGGTCCAATTTAGTGATCTGGTATTATATATCCTCTTTTAGCTACACGTAAACAATCATCTTAATTAATACAGCTTTTGAAAACATAAGTATGTGTCTAATTCATTGATATAGTATGTTTCATTTAGAGAATCGAGTTACTGAAATAAATCCACTTTTCACTAATGTAATTTATGAAATTTGAAATGTATATTGTACACAATGTGTGTGCTTCACCCACCACTGTTACAAGCACAGAAAGGTTTATTGTCTCATGTCAAGCAGACTCAGAGTCTACCAGAGATATATAGTATGGGCACATCTAAAAGAATTATAATTTGGTGAAAAGTTTGAATATTTTTTGTCAGTCCTTTATTATTTCTGTGAGTGAAACTCATTTATCGTGTAGATTCAATACACATGCTTACATTTCTTGTTATTTTGATATTACATAATCATAGAAATAACTTGTATGTTTCTTTTTGAGCTGTAGCAATAGGAATACATGCATTTAAAGACCAGTGGTACACTGAATTCAAACAAACAAACTGGAAACCCCTCAAAACCCTGGAATGCTTCTGAGGGGAGGAAGGCAGAAAGAGAAAGGGAAGCGGTGGTGTTTCCAACACCATGATCTTCAAAGAAGAAGAGCAAAAAGGGTTAAGCACCCATATAACCTAGGCCTCATGGTCATAAGAAAAATCAAAACTCTAAATTCTTTGTCCCAGAAAATAAGTTCATTTCAAAAAACATAAAAACAACTTTTGAAACATCTGGATTTAGGGACGTTTCTTCATTTCTATGCACTCAATACCTGGCTGGGGCTCCTTTTGCATGCATTACTGCATCAATGCAGCATAACACGGTGGTACTCAGCCTGTGATTCTGCTGTGGTGTAATGAAAGCCCAGGTTGTTTTAATAGCAGCTTCAAGGTCTTGATCACTCAATCAAGTGTGACAGTGTGGGGTCCTGTCACTATACCTCCAATAGATCACGCGCCTTGGCTACTTGGCCAAGGGGATATCCCTTTGGCTGACTGGTCAGCGCGTGTGACTTTCACCCGGGAGTCCTCTGTAGTGTGCACCTTGCCACACAAGCACAGTAACACTATGACCACCGAACCAGTTTTTGATACTAGACTTTAACATTTCATGGTAGATGGCTGCGTTGACTGTGGGCTTGGTAAATCATCACTGACTGTGGAAACCTCAGACTGGACTTTAAGCAATGTGTATTCTTATCCACTAACTTTCTCCTGACTTGAGAAATTTGATTTTACAATGCAAGATAAATTTTACTTTCGTTTGCAAGGAGCACTTTTAACTACAGAACAGTGCAGTTCTTTATCCCCTTAGCCTAAGATGCTTCTGACAGAAATGGCTTGGTTTAAGTAATGAGAGATTTCTTTTAGCCCGTGTGTGATTCCTCTGTCTGAAGTGGCTCTTAAAGATTTGACTGCAGCCTGAGTCCAACCCTTGTAAAACTTTTCAATGGATTTTGCTTGATGATCCTCTCAAGTATGTGGCTGTCCCTGTTGCCTTTATCTCTGTTCTTGCCACAGCTTTTCTTTCTCTTACCTTTTTGTTAAATGTGCCCGAATACATCACTTTACCAAGCAGATTCCTTAGTATTAACCTTTAGTAGCAAGCTCTCCTTCTGCAAGTAGTCGATGTCAGTCCTCTAGGCATTTGTCATGTCAGCAGGCTTTCTTGTGATTATCAGATTGTTTATCTAAAATGTATACATTTAAAATACTTATTTCTGAATCAGGGTCATAAATTAACCTACTACTCATGTTTTTGGGCTGTGACAGGAAGGTAGATTACCCAGAGAAGACTCACACATACACAGAGAGAACATGCAACCTCCACATAAGAAATACCCAGGACATTTTTGCTGCAAGGAAACAGCGTTAAATCTGTGCCACCAAGAAGCCTTGCATAATTAGCCAGTATAATGTATTGAACCTTTTTCAGATGTATGTTATGTATCTATAGAGTGTATCCCTCCTGGTCCATAAATGCCTTAGAATCCTCAAGAAAAAAGAACCTGGATTCAGAGTCATATGTATATGTTGTTACGGACGGATGAAAATTGCGGACCCAGAATTCAAACCAGAAAACCGGGGGAAATAGTTTGACAGTTTATTAAGGAAATGGTCAGGATCAGTAGAGAGAATCAGCAGCAAGTATCACTGGGGAAATATTAGTAGTTTTAATGTCCTGCACAGGATCACGGAATGTTTATTTACCAGGATTTTGAAGGTAAATAGCCTCAAGGGGAAGCGGTGATAGAGGTGATAGAGCTCAGTGAAGTGGACGGCAATCCAAAGAGATGTAAGACGGGATGATGTCCCCGCGCTGGAGAGAGCCAGAGGTACGAGCTGTTTCTCTGAATAAGTGTGGAGGGGGTAGCAAAGGTCAGAACCAGGTGGTCAGAGATCAGTAGAGAATCCAGTCCGTAATCCAGAATCAGAGTCAATATCGGAGCAGAGGTCAGCAACAGGAGATCAGATGTCAGGAAAGTATCCAGTCCATAATCCAAAATCTGAGTAACTAGGAGGAAGGGGTCAGAACCAGAAGACACAGAAATAGGTCTGACAGGGAAACAGGCAAAAGGCAAGGTCTTGATGTGGACCAGGTCGTAACAGGAAGGCAGGCAGAAAATACGCTGGAAATCTCTCACCATAAGGCTCGAAATAATCTGAAGTCAGTCTCTGATCTGAAAGAGGTTTTTATTTTTTAAAGGCAGATGAACAGGTGTGGCTGATGAGAGAAGAGCAGTGGAGGCAGGTGAAAATAATCTGATCATCAGACCAGAGCTGACGCACAGATTCATGACATACATAGATGGATATACAGGACTTGGATGTTCGTGTAAAAAAAATAAACATCCTAAAACTACATCAGATTTTTTATTTGCAAAACCTTTGTACTGAGCTCTGATTTTTTTCTTGTGGATGTTTTTTAACCATTGTGATGATGCTATGAAATTAAAGTTGAATTGTTTTCAGATAATAAAACCCAAGGAATATATTCCCCTTCTTAGGCTTTTAAAGGATTCATAACAAACACATGATGCATTATGGAACAACACCCACTGTAGAGCTGGCCCACAAAGAAAATAATTTAATTAGTGTTTTTTGGCAAACATTATTGTACTTCATTTGTTAGGAATTCCACTTCCAGTTTCTGAATACAACAAATACTATCAATACCTACAACCATATATAGCTGACCCAATGTCCAGCTCCTCGGGTCAATGTTCTGCTCTGCAGATAGTGTTGTATGAATGTTTTTAACTGAGATAAATAACAGACCAGAGCTCATCACATCCATTTCATATTTATTTCAAAGCACAAAGAGAACAGAGAAAGAAGCGAGTTTCAGCTCCACAGCAGTGTCCCTGGCTCAACCACTCAAAGACACAGCAGGGTTTCAGTGTTTATTATTTTTCCAGTAACAATAAAAAGATTTATTTAATTTTTAATGCGGCATCAAAAGTTTCCCTGCAAATTGCTGAATGATTTGTTCACAGTGTTGCTTGTAAGGAAAAGAAAAAAATCCGTATATTTCTAGCCACAAGTTTCAGGTCAAACAAGTGCAAGGCACATTAGATAAAACTTTTGTTGTTTAACTTTATCCTAATATAATCACTCATTGTGTGATTTCTATGTTGTGCTGTACTGTCACGAGGACACGGATGCAAAGTGGCTCTCATATGAAGCGTCTCTGTAAAACCCCCTTTTCCATTGCAGTCTTGAAAACACTCATCTAAACACCTTCGTCTTGTGGCATCTGGGGTGTCTCACAGGGATAACATGTTACATAATTAGCAGCAAATTAACAGTCAATTAGCTCTTCGTGTTGAGAGGGTTGGGGTAGACTTATCTTTAGATGATTTCTAAATCTAATCAAAGCCACATCAACCACCTGTCCTGTTGTAAAAATGTTTTATGTCAACTGCAAGAAATTGAATTGTTTCATAAAAAATCCTAAGTATTTACTGAAAAATAAGTATTGGAGGCTTTAATGTTTCCTCAGTAAATATATTTTAAGTTGGCCTGTTGACATCAAGTTCACACTAAATATTGGTAGCAACTCAAGCAATCCAGACAGGCAAAGCCATCAAAACAAATTAGCTCTCAAGCAATCCAGACAGGCAAAGCCATCAAAACAATTTAGCTTGTAAATCAATTTTTATGTTTAACAAAGTGGAATGGCACAGGGGATAGGTATTAAATATTTTCATTTGTACTGTAAAAAATCTTTTATGTATTTCAGTAGAAAGTTTTTTTTGTTTTGTTTTGTATTGATCTGCAGGACACTTTAAACAACCTTTTTCTTAGTGATTGAATTGATGAATGAGCGTATATGCCGTTGTGGTTGAGTCCAACATTTGTTGTTTCCTGTAAAAGACTATACCTGTTAATTTCAGGTTTGTCTAAACTTGTCTAACTTTTAATCCCTTTACCTACAAATCTTGCAAAAGCACCTGAATGTTGCTGTTTTATGGCAAAGGATGACCCACTTCCAAATCATAACCCAACTGGGTTCAACAGTCAGGAGTTTAGAAGAAACATCTGTAATAAATGTTTTTGTATTTATAGATTGCCTCTACTGTTTCCATTCTGGTAAATATTTATGTTTAGATTTTTTAACTGATGAATAGCAAAGTTTTGATGTCCAAGATGTGTTGTGAGGATAAATTAAAAGACTTTGATTTCAGTTAGTGCCACTTCTCTGCTGAAGTAAAATAACATTCATTATATTTATTTATTTTTTTATCAACATTAATGTGGTCATTTATTGTTAGCAGCCCAGTAGAGTTTACTCTAAAACTTTATTTAAAAAACATGCAATATTTACAGAAAGCAGAACTCCAAATAAACAGGAAAGTACAATAAAAGACCTTTGTAAAAAAAAACTGTCATAAAAGGTATAAATGGCCACAAAATTAAAATATCAAATTAAAATCTAAGCAGAACATGAATGCAGACATTACTTAATTATTGGTTCTAGCAATAATCTTTACTTCAGCATAGTTTGCTAAAATTTCTAAGAAACATATAAATTAAAGAAAATAAAGATCAACATTATTTATTATTTATCTTTTTTGTTTCTAAGTTGACTCTTTCTTTGCAAGTTGGGATTTTCTTTTGCTTGTTGTGGAATACTTTGAAAGGTTACAGTTTTTCTTCTCTTGTTGGCTTTCTCTAAAATGATTTTGTTTTAGTCCAGAGTTGGTATAGCTCTCTCCTAAAGCTCTTTCCTTCGATGACCTCCTAAAGCACAAGTAGGTACAGTTGAATTGATGTTGTGCTCCAGACCTGCATCACCTTTTGGTGCCAATAAATAATATACCCATGCGGTCCAGGTGGATGCAGGCAGTGTAGGTCAGGTTCAACAGCAGCCTTCTCCAAAAGAACCCCACGAAAACAGCCTCTGTAGACGTATGATAAATTTCACAGGTCAGGTTCTTAGACTTTCTGTCTTTTGAGGCCATATTTCTTAGAACAGGAGTCATTTATTTGATTGCCCCTCTGGCGGCATATTTCCTTACATAATACACATATGGTGCTCTTTATATGTTGTTCATTTCCAGGAAAGCAGATATATTTGGACAGTTTAGTTTAAATAACTGTAATGTCACTAAAAACGAAATACAGCTTTCCTGAGTCACATTTTCACCCTTCTGGAGTATAATTTAATGGTGTTCTGAACGAAACCTTTAAAGCTGTTGTTTCAATAAGCAATAGTGTCATCCTAAACTCAGCTACTACTGCAAGGAGAAGTGAACCTGTGACTTACTTGACTGTAATCTGTTCCATTGTACTGCTCTGCTGCTGCCAGTGAATTTTATTGGCCATAAAGTGTCTCATTTTAGCGTGTAAAATCTATATTGTTTTCACATAAACAATGTACATTTTACATGCTAAATTGTTTAATGTATATTGTTTTGACAAAAACAAAAAATGGCATTGTTTCCTAAATAAGATTAATATCGAAACTTTGGAATAAAAAAAAAAAAACAAAAAAAAAAAAAAAAAAGCCAAAAGCAAGGATTTCTTATCTACTCGTTCGACATTTTATTTTCCCTTCTTTCATAAACACCACAGCTCTCTAACTTTTTCCATCTCTTCCTTCCTCTGTCTTTTTGTACACAACTGTCGCATACACATTCACACCTCTGTTGGGGTGGGGTTCTTTATTTCATTAACAGCCGCTTGCATGCCAAAATTCATTATGCCAGCCTTCTGTTCTCGTGCACCCAAGCATGCCAGCTAACGTGCGGAACAAATTTCTCTCCCCCCTTTTCTTCACCCTGTCTCCCACACGTTCCTCCCTCACTTCTGCTAATAAGTGCATTTAGGATGTGACTCACCTGCAGCAAGTGCTCCCTGTGAAGAGACTCACTTTGTATCAACGGTCCATGATTAGTCATTACTGTCAAAGTCTCAGTGTTTCCTTCTGCTGTTATGCTTTGAAGCGAACAGGTGGCTGTGTCTGAAATGCAAATATTCATAAATGTACATCCTTTTGTGGGAATGTAAAAGTCGAGGTGCCAGTGGTCCATTTTGAGACACATTTGAACGATGTACCTGTCAGCTGATTTCCTTTCTTCTGAGCCAAAGGACTTTGTGTGAGGTTTCAGATGAATGTTTTATATTTAATAGATGGTAGTATGGTTATGACAAATTTTAAGATGGGTGAAAAAGTGAGCCTGAAATCGCTTTCAAAGACCTGCTCGAAAACCTAAGTTCTCGTGTTAAAAGAAAGTTAAGTTTAACAAGAAATTAAAAGTTCAGCTTTCCTAAGGTTCATTGTGACATATTATTAGAAATGCAATTTCTAGTGAGAAATGTTTATAAATATGACATCCCTGACATTTGTTGGTTAAAACATACATCTATCACGTGTATCACATGTAGACGTATAATATCACCTGTAGTCATAGTTCATATTAAGATCTAAAGAACTGCCTACAGAAAAATGATTGTTGCCACTTAGAAGTCTGCTAGGAGGTTTAAAGAGGCCTCAAAGGCAATTGAACATAGACATTTCACTGTAAGAAATCTGGTCTACATGCAAATTACATAACTTGTAGGCCCAAACCGCACCTTTAGATTTATATGGCATCCCCCACGCCCATTCCTCTATGGACCAACAGTGGGACCAATGCTTTATTTTGTGTAGGGTTCACCTTTTTAGAGGGTGAAAGGCAGAGCAGTGCATAATCTATGCTGAGTCTGTCTGGACTACAACCATAAAAAATCTGCTCATGTAGAACAAATTCAGAGTCAACCTTCAAGCTGCATATACTGTACAGTAGTTTCACTCAGATGCACCCTGCACAACTGACAAACTTACAGGGGAAATAATCTTTGGTCAGGGCAGAGGCCAAGATAACAAACCTACTGCTGTGAATAAGTAAAGGTTACGAACTGTAACAGTACAGAAGAGTAAGAGAATAGAAACAAAAGGGGAAAAATCAGCAGCTGGATCTTACGTAATAATGCAGCATAACAAGCCTTGTGTGCCTCAAGCACTACAGAAAGTCGAGACTTGATAAAGCTTGTCATATAAATATATCATCTGATCCTCATGAAATTTTACTTTGCTGCTGCATAATCATTTAGCAGATGCGTTGACTTGGACAGCGGGTTTGATTTTGCGCTATGAGCTTTATTGAGTAAATCCACATGCTAATTTTCCACTTGCTTTCTGGTCTTAAGGCCCACAACAAACATTTGTAAAGTGGTTTCAGAGACAACAAGAATGCTTGAGAGAGAAAGGGAAGCGAGAGATCTCTCACAGCTTCTAAGCTCAGTTGGGTCGGTTTGTGTGAAGATCTAATGGGTCTGATGCCCAGTGGCCCCCTAACCTCCAGGCAGGTGTCCAACTCAGTCATCTTAACCTCATCAATTTAACACGGATTCATGCTGCTTAACACTTACTTAAACACTAATTGCATGGTACTTTGGATGTTTTTTTAAAGTGAGAATACATAGGAAGCACGTCGCGTTCACGTCATGTCTGTGTAAATAGCAACACACCTTGAGGACGACTCTCTTGTCAGTTTCTCTCAGCCAATCAGAGCAATTTTTTTCTAATGACTTTTGTGATTTTGTGTAGCCTAGCTAGACTGACATTGACATTGCTGTCTTCTCTTACCTAAAGTAGACAAAACAAAAAAAAGCCATTTTTGATATGGATTAATTTCTTAAATGTCATTTTTATTGTTAGAGAACAATATTTCATGTTTTCTTATCTAAAAACTTTTTTAGTACAAACTATTTGTCTTCGTCATTTCAAAAGTCCACATGTGAATGAGTGAAACAAAAAAAGACACAAAATTTAAAGTATAAATGAACCCTGCAACTTGGAATTGACCTAAAACAAGCACGTAAATTAACCAAGAACTTGCCAAGAATTAAACGATGAAAATGACTTGTTGTTAGGCACTACCCTGGAGGCCGTGTGGCCAGCAATTAAAAAAACACAGCATATTTTCTGTTAACAACTTCTAAACTTTAATTAATTGCATTATTAATATAATGAATCTGGCTTTCCCAATTAAATTAGTGTTTTTTAAGCTCCAAAATGCAATTGAAATTAAACAAGAGTTATATTTTTGTCAGCTACCTTTTCAAATGACTAAATTACCTCCTCAGAGGGCAAAGAATTTTCAGCATTTAAGGTGAAGCCCTAGTATAAGGAAGCAGATGAAAATATTTTTTTCAGTACGGTTTGTCTGCAAGTAAAACTACAATTTTTAGGTCATCATTAATATAATGATACAAGCCAAACTATAAACTTTAGCACATAGACAGTTATAACTGATGGTTGTGATGATTATTATTATTAGAATAAAATAGAATTAACAACAACTTTGACAAGATATAGGTTGATGAAAAATTGTCGTGTCAAATAATATTTAAACTTTTCATTCTATTTATCAGCTGAAACAATAAAAAAAATAAAAATACTTTTAAAGGGTGTAAAGAGTATTCACACATTGTTGATCAAATCATATGGCACTGGAAGCAAAGGGTAAAGTAATTTGTTTGCTTACTACAAACAACCTCTGAACTAAAGGTGTGGTTTAGTTTTGCTAATTGAAATAAATGTCTGAGAGCCTTTCAGAATACTGAGAACAACGGCTGATCAATTCCCTGAGATTCCTCTTACCCCAGTAAAACAAGTAATTGGGCCTAAAATTAAGGGTACTTTTAGTGGAAAAGGAAACAATTTTCTTCATCTCTAGTTCATACCATAGTTGTGTAAGAAGGTAAAGCATTATTGTATAATTGATATATTTAATGTATCTCTGTAGGTGTTTGCAAAGATGTAAGTGTCATTTGATCTGTGGTCTGAGAGGATTAAACATCCTCCAGAGAACAAGTCAAGTTTTTAAAGCAAAGAAAGAACACCCAGCTCTGCCCCCATTTAACCTCAGCCACCGCAGGGAGGTCAGAGCAGTAAATTAGCTCTTCTACCTTCAGCTGCTCAAATAATGCAGTCAAGTGGGGGAGTCTAGTGGTTGTCTGCCCTTGGCTGTCTGTATGCACCTGATAATTTGTGTGAAAACAAACATTTGTGTAATTCAAAGAATAAAATGCTAACTTTTCTAAGTAAGCAATGACAACAGATAGCTCATTTTAAATCTTACAGGAATCTAAGTTCTATTGAGGTCTCATATTTGTTTTTTTTTAATTTCAAATAGAAGAGAAACCGAGAATGTCACAATACAATCAGACCAGACTTAGCTAAATAATTATAGTAGATGTACGTAAATCGTCTAGGTAAAACCCTAAAGATTATTTATGTCATGCAAAAAAATACTAAACTAGCCACACTAATTATTATGTCTAATTCCAAATATACTATTTTTCAGCTATTAGATAATTTTTTGTGTTTTTAGGCTTAAAATACTGAACATTCTTTCTTCTGAAGTGTAGGAAGAAAGATCATTTGTTCATAGATATGACTTAAAGTTGTTTTTCCTGCTCTTGATGGAACTTAGGATATATATATGTGAGAGCTTATACTTTCCTTGTTAGGTAAAAGAGCGGTAGGCTCAGCTCCTGAGGAGGCGGTCTAGATTTGGAGTTCTCCATTAAACACTATTCTCCATTAAAATTTATGTTAAGGATTTTTCTCACCACTGGGTAATAGCTAGAGCCAACATATCCACCAACCTAAGAGTACAGCAACTAAAGGACTTACCATGGAGACCCTGAGTGTATGGGGGGCACTGTTGAGCCTGGGCTTACTCTGATTAAATGAAAAACATTTCTTACTTATGTCTCTTATTCTGTCACCAATGACTGAGATTAATTGGCTGAAATTCAACATATTAAGTAAATCTGTTCAGTCTGAACCTTTTTGGTAAGAGCAAATCTGTTAATATTGATTATAAACATTATACAGTCTCTTTTTTTGCAAGTTAAAATGCACAAAAAATCCTTTCCTGATCAATTTTTAAGGTTTAATGCAATGGCATACCTGACTGCTTCAATTGGGGCTTTCTCATTCACTGTAGGAACAGTGGAGTCTAATGATTCTCATCAATTCCTGCTGTCTTGAGAAGTGTGTGTCATGACTCCTGTAACTACTTCTGACAACTGTGATGAAGCACTTGTTAAACTTGTAAGATTCTGTCGTAGTTTGAAACCTCTGGATATAAATCTGTGTAGAAGCAAGATGGACAGAGACGGTGAGTGAGGGGCAAACATAAGAGGTGGATGAATGAAAAGCCAAGATGAAGAGCGCCAGTGGTTTAAACTTGACAGATCTTAGAGCAGAAGGGAGAGAGAAACGCTAATGATCTCCATCTGTCTTTGAAGGCTGTGACAGAGAAGCATTGTTAGGCTTCTGGAGTTAGAGTGAGAAAAAAAACAAACACGTGATTGTCGGACCTTTGTCTCGTACTCTGTGTTACGTGAACAGGTTTACTTCAGCCAGCTGGTGAAACATCTCTCAATTTCAGTGTAGTCCATTAAATGTGTCTCACTAATGATCCCTTCTCCTTATTAAGAGCTGTTTAAAAGTATGCAAGCCTACTATTTAAATACAAGAGCACATTTCAGGTTTTAGTATGTGCTTGTCTTTGCAAGTGTCACTGTGTATTTATAACTCAGATAGCTATGAGCAAGCATGTATGTGAACATCTTGTGGGTATATTCACAGATAAGACTAATGAATCTGTAATTAGAATTTGGCAGAGGCCAGTCGTGCTGTAGCATTAATGGGACTTGCTCATGCCAGAACTCAGTATGTGCTCAATGTCTTTTCTTCGCCTTTCTTCAACTTCAGTTTTCTGCAGTTTCATTTTTCTTCCTATGGTTTTTGGGTAACAACATTGCTAACAACCAAAAAACATTTTTTTAAATATATTTAATGGATTCTCGAGAAAACCAGTGGCATTAACATTTTCTGTGAACTTTAAACCAAAACACTTGACTTTACTCCCTGTTCAGTGTGGCGTTTTAAACAATGTTATTGCCAGGAGAAAATAGCTATGAAATTAAAATGTTTTTACACAATAAGCATGACGTCGTTCTTGTCAAAAAGAGCTTTAATCCTTCTCATTTTGGCAGGATTTGTACCATTTGAAAATAATCTAAGCATGAAAGTGCATCTTGTTTTCTCCACGAGAGGAAAGGAATTTCAGTACATTGAGCAATAGTAACCATCTTCCATCACTGTTATAAATTCAATGCATTGCTGTAAAACAAAAATTATCAACAAGAGAAATTTGATATATTTCTTGGGATATCTTATGAGTGCGTAGGTTTTATTATTTGATGACATGGCTATGTAAAATTTTATTAAATTAGACCATTAAGTTAGAAATGCTTTACAATGACTCCAACTGATCGTCTGTTGCATTTGAATTTCACACATATCTTGCCTTTCGTCTTGACTAATAAAAAACTATCTGCATTTGAGCAGCTAAATTGAATATGTCTGGATTATAATGCGAGTTAGTTCATGTTCAGTTTTAACCATCTCATCTTGCCAATGTGATCTATGTTAAGAATGTGGTGGAAGTGTTGCTGATTATAAACTTTTATTTGTGTGCTAGATGAAGAGCTGTTTGGGTTGTAGTTTTTATCCTTTTCTTCAAATCATCAATGATGAAGTTGATGTACTTCCAATATTCATTCAAAGTAACTTAATTTTCTTCCTACCAAGGTTTTCTAATAGCTACAATAACAAATTAGAACCAAAATAAAGGAATGAATAGACATTGAGAAATATAGTAGCATTAGAAAACATTTTGGCTTTTAGAATAAATCAATCAATAAACTTTATTTCTATAGCACATTTAAAAACTGCAGGGGTAACCAAAGTACTTCACATAACACAAGTTAAGAATACATTAATAAGATTAAATAGATGTGAAAACCGGGTTCACAACAGGAGTAGTGCCGTACTAAACTAGATCACAGTATCAAACACTAAGGAATAAAAATGTGTTCTCAAAAGAGATTTAAAAACAGCAAAGGTGGAGGCCATTCGGACAGGGTGACCTATTCCGCAATTTGGGAGCTGCTACAACAACCTCTGTCCCCTCCGAGCTGCAGCTTAGTTTTAAGGATGATCAGAAGCAGTCGATAAGCAGATCTAACTTATTGAGGTTTCTAATCTGCCTCTACTTTTTGGTCCTTGACAATGGCAAGCACAATGGCAAATATCTAAAATGCAATATTAAAAATTAACTCAGATTTCATATCTCTGAGTTAAAAAAAGTTAATTTTTAATTGAGCTATAAACACCAAGACACTAACTACTTTTCAAATTCACTTTAAAGCTATTATTCCAGCCACTGTTATGATTAGAAATGAATGTTATTGTAAAACAGACGCGGAATTGGCTTTTACCTATTTGGAAAGGGGTTGAGGCTCAACAGAAATTTAAACTTTCATTTTATTGTTAAACACAAAGTAGATATGTTATCATGCCTACAGGATTAAAACACAGCAGGAGCACTGCTTATCATCAAGTTTTTCCTGGACAATAACTTAAAACTTACAGTATACAAGGATTGTAGAATTTGGGGTTTTCGCTATCAGAGTCAATTTTGTACTTTTATTGCAGAGTTAAGTACAGCTGAGGGGGTGATCAGTGAAGCTGCTGAGATTGTTGAGCACACAGGTCAAAAGGAGCTGATGGAGCAGATGGTGGTGAGGTGACCCCGCAGCCTGACTGTCTGTTCCTCTGCTGCTTCATGGAAATCTCTGCCTTACATTCAGGTAGCCCATTGGTGCTGCCTCTGTGTTTACACACCTGGACAGACATGCTGCTGGTGGGCAAAATACCAGCAAAGGAGTAAAAAAAAGACAAATAAATGTAACCTTGCAGAGGGGTTTTGTGAGGGGCATGCTGATTGTAACGTGCCAGAACTGTGTTAATCCGGTCCCTTAGGTTTGTATCACCTGCCTTCGCTCTCTGCTGCAGTTGACTGGGTTGGCCTTATGCTACTGTTCCAACAGAGTGACAGAATGGATATCAGGCCACTAGGGCCTTCCGCTGATTCACCTATTGAGATCAGAGATGATTATGAGCTAATCCTCTGTAAGGGTAGCTTTAATTGTCTCCTTTTCTGTGTCGGATTTCCCTTGTTTTTTTGTCCTGACTATCATCTCCATATGGGATTGTATTGTACATTTTGGTCTTTTATTTAGTAAGAATGTCTCCTTTCTCACCACTTCACCATTGGGTTTTGTTATCTAAGGCTGACAGGAAGGTGTTTGCACTGTTTGGGTGTGCATGCCTGTCAGACAACACATGTTTTTTGGCAGCTTGTGTGTGCATCTCTGAGACGTGCAAATGTTTGTGTGTGTTTGGGAGCATGTGTCACACTCAGGTTACAGTCTGGCAGACATACGCGAGCACTGACCTGCATTATTGAATCTGAGCAATCTGTTTGTAGGCTGTGGTGTAATGGAAGAACAGTGTAACATAATCTCTAACCATTATGAAACATTAAAATTCAAGACTGATATTTTTAAAAATATACAACACAGGTAAACAGGCTGGATTTTTCATGCTGCCATGGAGAGGCGAGGGCACGAGCTGGGTTCAGTGCGGGCAAAGTAAAGCTGAAAAAGAAAGAAGCATATTAAAATGTAAAACTGGAGGTCTCGTGGCCAAATGTGACACAGAGTAAGATCTGACAAAAAGAAGACAGTAAAATAGGAAAACATTTCTTTTGGAGACAATGAAAAATGAAATATACAAACATATGAAAATAATAAAAAAATGTTTTAAGTTTACATTCCTCACCACAAAACACACTATAAAACCAAATGTGTTCACTTTTCATCAAAAACATGGTTGAACCCATAATCTCCACAGGCTTTGATTGCAACTGATGAAATCATATCTATTAAATCCACCTCTTCGCTTTTCTTTTGCTTTTTCCTTTTCAGGGTATTTTTGTTCTGTTTCTATCAGTTTATTACTTGCTTTTGTATTGTTGACATGTCTGGTTATATAACACTGTCAACAAATGCCGAAACGAAAAGAAATTTAAATCCATTACTTTCTCTTGTGTTTCATCTCTTGATGCACATTACATATAACTTGTTTAGAGTCTTATTAAAATACCATTTGACATGTATGTACAATGCACTGTAATTTGTCTGATTCCAAATTTGGAGTAATAAAATTTAAATGTATAAAACAAACTCCTATCAAATAATTAGCATTTTGATAAACATCAACCCACCCACAGTTAGCTTTCCCATCTATTTACATATATTGTAGACTACAAATCCAGGCCAGGGGACCTAATCCTTTGTTGGTGTCGTATCTCTCTCACACCTTTTGTTATATGTATATGTTCTCAGTCTTTTTTCTACGACACTATTATGTGTTCTCTCTCTTGAGGACATTTTAACAAGTCTTGCAGCAAAAAAATCCCTCTTGGTATAGTGGCCTTTCTTTATTTTTTGTAATATGATACAGTATTTAAAGCTTTTTGTACTTTCAATCTTTATTTTATGGGTGAACTTTTTTTGCATAAAGCATGTTACAACTGTAACACATCAGTGTACTGCCTGTTGGAAACTGGGTGTTCGGGGAAGTTCCTGGATATGTGTATTGTATATTGGGAGGGCTTTTGGGTATGCAGGTGAATGAGAAGACAAAAAAAGCTTCAGTTACATCAGTTGTGTTTCAACCAGCTGTTTAATGTGTGTATTTAGCTTCACTTTGTGGAAAGTCTAGATTTGAATTCATCATTTGCAACATAAAAGATTTTTTCAGCAATTTAAAATAAGTAAAATCTGTCTTTCTATGTCTTATATGCTAATATGTAATTATGCATGTAGCTTTGTTGAAGTGTTTTCTTTTTTTCTGCTAAACTATGATGCACTGGGCAGACCATTAAATTCTGTGAAGGTTACCTCTGGCTCTCTTTTATCTTTTTCCATAATACTGCATTGCTTGCTGTTCATTATTCTGCAGATAAAAGATATATATTATGCTTCTGATTCATTTCAAACAACGTCCACATTGTCATGCAGTTTAACAGAACTGCTTACTCTGAAAAGAAACTCTGAGGGAAAATTAATGCCTCACTGTTCATTCGACAGTCTAAACCAAAAAGCCTTTGTGATGTTACTGCTACCTTCACTGTAGACCTCCAGAAATCCCAGTAAATGTCACTTTCAGTCCAGACTTCTGTGACTACATTGAAGCTGTGCAACAACAGCAAAAATGAAACAACCATTAAAAAAGGATAGCGTCAAACACAGATAAGAAAAAAATGTTACTGGAATCTCAAGAAGATAACAAGAAGATAACTTTTAGAACCAAAAAAATACATTACATAAGAGTTTCAAATAAAGGTTCATTCATTTTAGTAACTCTAATCACTAAGTGAAACATTTATCTATATATTTATTACATACCTACTGGTGTTTTGAAGGCTTTATTTCTGTTGCTTTTCCACTTGCAACTAATAAAAACTTTCCATTTAAGTTTGAAATATATATAAAAAACAACTTACAAATTAGCTTTATTTGAAATCATATTGAAATTCATTGACAATGACTAGATGGATCAAAATATTATCATTGTAACATGCATGCCGGCAAACTATTAGCAGAGTGTCTTTATGAGCTATAAAATTACATTTAGCTCACAAAACAAGATGACACACAATAGTTAGTTAAAAACATACAATACTTGAACAGCATTTTGCTAAAATCTTAAAATCTCCACTTTTTGCAATTCTAAATATCTGAAAAAATACAGTAAATATATTATTTTTAGAAATATAATCAGTTTCGAATATTTATAGGGTGAGAATTGTCTGCATCTTATTTTCCTCAGTAAGGGCATACTAAAGCCAAAAATACAGTATTTGCATGGTTCCTTTTCATGTTTTCACAAATGTATGAATGATGTAATGATCTTAAACTCCATTCAAAGAAAATATTTGTAACTTTAAAATACCCACTTTAAATCTGATCAGTCCTGGTAAGTATATAAATGTGATCGAGATTCCCTTAAAAAATCCATTATATACAAATCCAGTGCCAGCTTTCTATCTTGTCAGTTACTCTGTTGCCATGTCCATTGCTTATGTTTTACCTGAAATATTGCCACATAAATGATGATCATATGAAGTAGTAAATAAACTAGATTTATGCTGCACTCTCATCCTTACAAATCACTCTCACAAACACATAATCATCCATACACTACGATACAGATCCACATCATTGAGCTCTTTCTAATTCTAAGAATTATCCATAATCAAATTGGTCCCAAGACAGAGCCCTATGGGGCAGTCTGCAGGGTTCAACAGTGTCAGATGTTAGGTTGTTCACTGAGACACTGAAGCTCCTGGCAGTTAGATAAGAAGATTATTTCTTCGACACTGTACCAGTTAACCCAACCAAAATAATACCCTCAAACACAAGCTCAAAGCGTTACACTGAAAACACTCACCAGTAAATATAAGGCTCAGAATGACAGTAAAACTGCTGACAATTACTGGTTCACTTTTTTTTTTTCATGGTGCTTTACTATGATGAGCTTGTGACTCCTCTAGGGAAGGCTGTTAAGCCATGGAAAACTAAACCAGGTGTTCATGGACTTAAATTGAGTATTTTTTGTGTTTAGATGTAATTAGGGAAGGCAAGTTTGTATATCACAATTAAGTATAAAGGCAATTCAAAGTGCTTTACATGAATTAAACAATAAAATAAATGGAAAATAACAGAATAAAAGCCAGTTAATACAAAAACATGATAAAAGCAGGTAGTAAAGCAAATAAAGTAGTTGGACCACAAACCTCAATTAATGACACATCAGTTTAACTTCAACAGTCAAAGGCAGCTCTAAACAATTAGGTTTTTAACTCTGACTTCAAAGAACTCAGGCTTTTATCACTTCTGGAAGTTTGTTCCAGATAAGTGAAGCATAGAAACTAAATGCTGCTTCTCCTTGTTTGGTTTTGGTTCTGGTTGGACAGACCTGAGTGCTCTGGGAGGCTGATACACTGACAACAACTCTGTTATATATTGAGGTACTGATCTATTCAGGGATTTATAGGCTAACAGACTGATTTTAAAGTCTACTATCTGAGCTACGGAGAGCCAGTGTAAGGACCTCCGAACCGGACCGATGTGCTCTACTTTCTTAGTTCTAGTGAGAACACAGCCAGCAATGTTTTGGATAAGCTGCAGCTGTCTGATGGACTTTAATACAAACCTATGAAGACACTGTTGCAGTAATTACTTCTACAACATACAAATGAATCAATAATATTTCTAGAGCTTGAACATTAGAACATTAAAAGGTTGCTGTATTTTTATATTCTTTTTCTTGATAAGCACTCGAAGGAGTTTACCTTTCTACTTTTTAAGACAATACTGTTTGCATTCCTAATTATTATGCCTGAAGTCAACATATGAACTATAATTCTGTCGTTAAATGTTTTGATAAATGACTCAACCTAAGCTGTAGCACACATAAGCAACTGTATGCTCATCACACGAATACGCTCACATACTGAGACAGCAGACTGACAGTGAACCTCTAGTAATCAATAATACATTTTCCCCATCCTCCGGTTCTTTGTGTGTCTCTGTCACTTGGCATTGCTCCTTTATCTTTCAGCTTTTCTGTCACTTTCCTCTGCCAGTAGATACATTTTTAATTGCTCACTGTGTCGTTCTTATTAGGTAATGAGTTAGAGAGTGTAATTTCCAGAGGTTTGTTACTGTATTCTGCAGATGAGCAGCAAGCTAACAAATGTTCTTTTTATCTTTATTTCACAAAAATGTCTATTATTAAATTCCCACCATTGCAGCTGCTCTTGGAACAGCTTGATTATTGACATGTTTTACCATAAGCCATTCTGTATGTAGTAATAACACCTAAAATGACCAAATGTCTCAAAGGAGGGTTATTGTGCTTGCTTTTTGTGATAATAGATATATTTCTTTCTGTTATTGATTGAGAAACCAGCAAAGGTGTCTCTCTGGAATAAAATTCACTTTTTTTACGTTGAGACATTTCAGCCTGTATTTGCTCTTAGGTAGATGACCAGAACTAAACAGTGCTTCTGTTTGATATTGATAAGAATGAATATAACTGTTGTTATCATCTTCCCTCAGAGGACACCAACAAACTCACTGCTCAGCTTCTTTCATGCGAGAAATGGTTCGGTCTGCAACTAAATTCTCAATACAATGAGGTGACTTTCAAAGGAAATCATACAGAGAGGTTATTGCTCCATCAGGATTGAAATGAAACTGGCTGAAAGGTGACTACAAAACAAAGGAAGGTCATTGTTAATATATGGAGATCTCCCGCAGTACAGTGCAGGAGTCTATCACCGGAGAAAAACGTTGCAGGGACTCGAAAGGACTTTGTGAATGCTCAAGTCTCCTTCCCTTTATTTTTGCAAGACAAAACGCCGTCTTCTGTCCAAATCGTCATGTGTGACCACCCCCAATGTGTCTGTAGAGTAGTTCATGTAGGAGCCATTTATTCATTCCATTTTCTATGATTTTCACCTTGTGTTTGATTTTCTACATGTTTAATGCAATTCCCAGACAGTGCACCCGCAAACGAGCACAGTGACAGAAAAAGCCCAGTGATCCAAATATCTTAGCTCCATCCTTAATTCATTAATTTGATGTTTGCTTACAGTCGGTCACCTGGAATAATCTATCTGGAAAGTCCACTGAGCTTTGCCACCAAGCAGAATTGGGATTCTGGATGAGTGATCACAAAGCTTAAATCCACATAGCCCCACACTGTGTTTATGTATCAGACATGTAGTCCAGTTTAGTTGCTCTTTAATCTCACTTAAAACCTATTTAAGTGCAATGAAACACTTTTGTTATTTCAGATCAACACATTTACCTACTAGATTTTTTTTTTTTTACATAAGAAGAGGCTTTGAAATATTATAACCTCCTACAAGTTTTCGGTTGTGTGTGTTGGTTGTTAGCAGAAATACTTCCAGAGTTGTGAACAGATTTTAATGACATTTTAGTGAGATGTGCCTCATGCCAAGGAACAATCCATGAAACGATGGTGATGATCTAGATTGTAATCTGGCTAAAAGAACTTTTTTAGAGAATCGTTTAGCATTCTGAGATATGCTAATTAAATTTCATTAAATTTCAGATAAGTTGAGTGGTAACTGAGAGGAACAGGATGACACAACACGAAAATTAAAACAAATATGAGATCAAAATGGTCCTACAGGGCTGAAAGCTTTTTTTGCCTTCAGGCTGTTCTATATTTCTTGATGAATTTGATAATAAACCGCAAAAGATCAAAGTTTTTATCCGCAGATTCATCAGATTCATGTCTGTCAGTTTGAAACAGCTCCCTTATCGGTCACATGACTTTATTGATACGATACACGCACCGACACAGTGTTCATGCTCTGCACATGGTTCACAGCTGTGAACCATGTGCAGAGCATGAAAGCTAAAATGTACCTCAATATCCCAAATGATCAAATCGGATTGATCTAAGATGTTCATCAACAGCAAATGAAAGGCCGTATCCTTTTTCTAACAGTTAATTAATTTGCCAGTTTTACTTGTAGAGTTGTGAATTGAGGCTAGAATTTCTTCAACATTAAACTACAATAAGTATCAAAAAACTGTACAAGAACACTGCAAGCTGTGTTTTTGGTTTTTATGATCTATTTCTGACTTCCGCTATAGTAATAATGAGATATTTTATGCATAGTGAACTTTACATTTCAAGAAAACCTCGGGTTTTAAATCATTTCATTTAAATGTTTATTGAACCCACTAAGTTATCATACAAATCAAAAATAAAGATAAAAACAAGACACCAGGTTACTGTCATTTTCTTGTGAGGCACAAAACCACTGTTCACCAGAGATATTTACATATTTAATTACCATATTAGTTATTAGATGCTAATCTGTTCAGCAGTCTATTTGTTAGAAGCACCTTTTAATTCTCTACTTTTTAAATGGCCAAAGTGTGATCTTTCATGTATTTGTTATTAAAAAGAGGGGTTATTGAAATGATAAGGTAAACACACAATGCCACATTTACACAAAAAGGTGAATTATGCTTTTTTGACTGGTTAATGCTGGTTTTACAATATATTTTACATTATTCTGTCTGTTTTTACTTAATAAACATTATTTTCTTTTTGAATGTGTTTCTCTTCCCTCCCTTTACCACATCTGCTTTCCCTCTTATGTTCCATGCATAGATTGCCATCATTTGTTTGTCTGGCTTGTAATTAGCTATAGGATCACACATTGACTAATTATGTATAACAGTTTGATATGTAATTAGAATTGTATCAGTATCTAGTGTAAGCTGAGCTGATTAGCTCTCACCAGTGCAAATAGTTGTGGTTAAAAGCCCGTGACCGCCCCTTTCGTAGATATCACTGAGCTTCAGTCACCACTTATATACATACCAGGTGCTGCATCTGATCAATCTCATATAATACAACTGAGCAAGTTCTCAGAAAAAAGCAACAGAAAATAATTCTAGTCAGTGATTTAAATTAGAAAGGAGATATCAAAGCAGCAGTTTTACAAGACAAAAAACTTCAGACTTCTCTTTCCTTTTTTATGGACCTGTTTGAATATAAAACAATTTGTTCTGACCAAATGCTAAGAGTAAAATAGATTTATTTCTGTTTTATTTTGTTTGTTGAATTGCAGCAGTTGTCATCCAAAATGCTTAATCAGATTTAAATGGCTTTTGGAAATGTTAACGTTAATAAGCTGGTCTGTTGTGCTCTCAATTTAAAAGTTTGCAAGTTATCTGTGTGCCACTGATCCACACAGTAGCCTTAAGCTGAAACCCAATTACTTTACTT
Organism: Jordanella pulchra; assembly: GCA_034780135.1. Taxonomy (NCBI): domain Eukaryota; kingdom Metazoa; phylum Chordata; class Actinopteri; order Cyprinodontiformes; family Cyprinodontidae; genus Jordanella; species Jordanella pulchra. Next base: position 14,982 of record JAUZNJ010027828.1, on the reverse strand, counting down.
GCCCATAACAAATAAAGATGTCACTGAATAGGAATTTTTGTTTCCAGGTATACCTGCAGAGTAGACTGATGTTATTGAATTTAAGCTTCAGCTGGGAAGCGAAACATAAGTCTATTCAAAACAAAAGACCAGTTTTAGTCCTTCAGTTGTAATTATTATCCAGTTTACAGAAACTAGTCTGAAGGTTTAAAAAAAAGAAACATCATAGAACACAAGTTTTAACTTTCATACATTTTAGATTGCTTTTTGATTGGTGTTAGAATAATGTAATAATTGTATTGTTTTTATCTGATGTTTTGCTTAGATGATTATTAGAAATGATAGTGATGTGTTTTTATTTTAACATGTAGTAGTAGATATACTTCCTAACATGCGTGTATATTCTTGAAGAAAGGAGACACTTCAAATTCCTTCAGTCTGCATTACCGTGAGAAGAGCTTAAGGATCCTTTTCCCATGTGCTGCGAGGTCATAGGTGTAACAGATTTATGATATGACCACACTGAGACTTTGTTTGGACAATCACCAAAGTAGGAGACTGAGGGGGGAGCAACGGCTCCAGGATCCATGAGACATGTTCCTGAGGTGAAGGGTTAATGATGACTGTCTGGTTTCTGAGAGTTGCCAGTCCTGATAAGAAGGAGGACATCCTGTGTGTTCAGCTGAAGGAATGTAGAGCTATAATTAATCAAAGCTGGACCCTAAACAGAGAAGGATCGGTTGTTTGAACATATGTTGTATGCTTGCACATCTGTTGTTGAACCCCCATCCTTAGAAACATTGTATTAGGGTTACACCCCTTTTTGAATGAATAAAACTGTAGACTGAGGCCATACGAACCCAGAACTCACAGAGGGAAGGGTTTGTGGTTCTCCGCCTGCAGGTAAAGATAATCTTCCCCTCTGGTATCTTCTTTTAACAATTGGTAAAGGCTAAAATACCTGAATAAATGAAAGGAATTGTTTGTTTCCTTTTTAGCCCGATAATGCTCATGTAAATTGCATTTGTGGATGCAAAAAAGGTTACTCAGCCTATTGAATGCTAGAGCATAAAGTGTGCTAGAAAAACTGGTAAAAAATCTATCCTGGAAAATATCAAAACAGTTCAGGTTTTAAGCAATAAAGCTACAGGTGACGATCCTTATAACAGTGTGATGTTATTAGTAAACATTTAAGGTATAAATTGACGGCACTGTTTTGATACTGTAAAAAGTGTGTGATGGATAGTGACAGGTATAACTTAAATGGACAACAGGACACTATGAAATTATAATTAATAATGAATTAAGATTTCCCTAAACCACATTTGAAAATGTGCAGCATTTACAGATCTCCACTAAATCAATTTAACATCTTTTTAAATGGAGTATTGTGCACACACACTTGTCAAGTTGTTTCTTTTTTAGAACCTAAAATATGCAAATTACATCTGTAGGTATGTTCTTGTTCTTTTCAAAATCACTGTAAAAAAGTTTTATTTTTTAATAGTTCAAAATTTCTGGGTACATATCCATGTGCTCCCTTTGTATAACTGCCTTTCACTTTGGTAAATTTCTACTTATCTTTTTATACCATGGTAGATGGAATGAAAACAGAGGAGGGGTACAATGACCAATGCCTCCAGACAATCTGGCTCCTAGAAAGTATTTCCTAAAGTGGATATGTTCCTAAAGCGGTGCTCTGAAGGGTCCCTGACTTGTAAACATTGTTTATCGGTGTTGCAGACATTTTAGCCAGCGTTTCTAGGCAGCGAATTTAGACAGCTAAACGGTGCTCTAACATTTAACTATTACTGTTTTTTTTTTTATTTTAAGTGAAAAAAAGTGTACCTTATAATTATAGCTGCACAATATGCCGGATTGCAGTCATTAAACCTGAATGAGTATGTGCAGTATCGTACTGCAAATAACTTATGTGCAGTGCTTGGTATATAACATTTTATATTTCAAATGCCATTTATTCTTATTATATAATTAAGTACTAGCACAAAATACTAAAAAAAGCAACTTAAGATTTTCTCCATATTCTTCATTACCTGTGATGTTCGCATTTATCATATCATATCCATCCCAATTATATTGATCAAAACATGATATCCTCTTTTCTTTAGCAAGCCTACTTCTCTTTTCTTTTTTTAAAAGGCGATAATGTCTGTACCTTTAAAATACTTAAGAGGACCATCTCTCTTGCAAAGGCATCTTTATAACATCTTTAGAAAAACAAACGGAACTGGTACATGTTCTAGCATTCCCCATGAGAAGAGACTTAAGCAGCAGATCTGACATCTACCCTATGGATGATTAGCATCATTAGAGCATCAGTTGGTCCTTCTCACCAAGGCAATGCACACTTACTCTGAAGGCTCCTTACATATACAACACTTAGCTTAAACGGTGCCATGTTGTTGGTAGTGATACATTAATAATTAAAAGTAGGTCAGATGCAGAAACCTTAACTGTTTAAATAATGATGTAACAATTGTTTTTGGAAAAAGAAAATTGTGTGTATTTTTGTACATGTTTGAAATTGAATCTGTTTTTTTCGTTTGTTTGTTTTTTCAGCTCCTCTGACCGACAAACCACCCAAGATCCTATTTCCTGCAGAAAATAAGATTACCAACATGGAGATGCAGCTGGGTAAGACTGTCTTGGGGTGTTTTGTTTTTTAGGTGTTTTTTTAAGCTGCAGTGGATTGTGTCTGATTTTTTTCCAACTGACAAAAAAAAAAATCATCTCTTCTTTACCACACCCCGAGCAATGGATACAGATTGGTGATGGCACTTTTATATGCCGGGGAGACAGTAAAAGAAACAAAAAAAAAAGAAAAAGAGGTATAGGTTTATGCTAATTGTAGGTGATACCATCCCCAAAGCTGTTTTTTCAACAATGAAGAGCCCATATGGTACTGGGGTTCCGTACTCTGGCTCGCCACATTGAGAGGCAGCCACTTTCTGTCCACGTTGTTTGTCTTTTCTGACGTAAGGTCACAATGGGACTACCATGTGGGCGTGCATGCAAGAGACAGTATATGTGACTGGTTTGTTTGTTTGTTTTTTTGTTCTGTGACAGCATATTGCTTGATTTCTGGGCACAGTCCGCTGTCCACATGGCGCTTGCCGCATCGAGAATGGCTAATGTGTCTGTCACGGTGAAGCCAATCAGACAAGACTGAGAGGTCTGGAGAATCAGAGAGGGATTGGAAGAGTTTGTGACAGGAAGGGTTGGTATGAAGACAAAGCCTAAAGAAGGTCCAATATTTCACAGAGAGTCTGCCTTTTGTCTTCAATCTGATGCTGCTGGAATGCCGGTAGTTCATTTGAAATGCCTCCACGGTTGGCTGATCAAGGGTGAAAAATTGCTGCTGTTGATAAACTGACAGGCACAGCCTCACATGTCAGCCAGCTCACACCCATGCATGAACAAGTTGCACAATGTGGGCCCTTAAGCTATTTGTGTCATTTGTCTCTATCTTCATTCTACTGAGAGATTCTGGGAAGGTTTGGTTTTTCCCTTGAAACATCTCACATTTGTTTAAATTTTATTTGCTTTGTGACTATGAGTATCTGTTTACTTGTGCTATTTTTTCTACTGTGCATATTTTTGCCATAAATGGCTGCTGGCTTTTATAAAACAGTTTTTTTGGGGGGAGAAATAGTTTTAATGAGAAAACAGTAGAGCAGTGGAGGTCAAAGACAGCTCCCATGTAGAAGCTGTTCTTTTTGCAGAACAGCAAAATTACTTAGAAATGTCTAGTATTCTAAGTAATTATGAGCTAATATGTGCAGAAAATGCCATAAATATACAACTTGGGACAATTTAGAGTTTTCAAGAAGAGTTTTACAAAAGGTTTATCATCAACATTTTAACATATCATGGGAAACTTTGAGCTTCTCAAAAAGATTTACAGATCGCGTGTTACTTCTTAACAAATATTATCAAAGCAAACATGGGGACACTATATTGCAATGCATTCTTTACTTTTAAACCCATCTCACAGCTGTGATAAGCTATCTTACAAACTTGTTTAAGAAATTCAATTGACAATACGTCTTAAACTATAGGAAAAATAAACTAATCTCTTGAAACTGAAATTTGCAATATACTGTACAAGCCGAATATCCATGTTTTTAAGATAATGTAGTCTAAGAGGGCTACTTCTTAAACTGAAAAAAAAAAAAACTCTGACTAGTTTGATAGCAACAAACACTCCTAATGATCAAGGCTACTTCCCTGTTTTTAAACAAATCCCTGGCAAATGCAACTTTCTCACCAGAGATAACAAAAGCAATTCCACAAAAGTGCTTTAACTACTTTATATGTTGTCTAACAAAATTTACGTGAACCCCAAACGTTGGGGAAAAGTTTCAGAATTCTTGCTGAAAAAATAATCAATGGTTAAAGCAAAAGAAAATGATTTAATGTTTTATTCACAAATCAATGTGGGAAAAGAAACACTCAGAGGGCAGAGAAGAATGTGATGCAATAAAAACAATTTATTCTGAAACTAAGATTTCAAGCTAATGTTTGCCTCTGTTATCTGCATTAAATCTCCCACCAATAGTATGATCAGCACAACTTCATGTAGGACTTCTTGGATGATAAAACCTATGTTACTTTTTACTTTTATAACAAAGGGGGGCCAAGCAAAGACCTTCCCATAACGTGCATGCCAATCCACAATCTGCACTTTTTTGTATTTCACTGTGTACTTGCATTTTTTATGAAGCCTTCTAGGGTATTTAAACAGGTACACAAAGGTAGCAGGTAGAACAAAAAACTAAAACTAGTAATGTTTAACAAATAGGATTTTACTCACCATCCATCCTAACAATCTCTGTCTGTCTATCTGTCTGTCCGTCTGTCTAATTATGCAATATATGCAACAGCATATATATGAGACATTTCTTTTATTTTTTTATTATGTTAAAATCATTTTCTTTTATTTAAATCATGGTCAAATTGGTGTTTCACTTGATTCACCTGTGCTTCACTAATCCTTGTAAATTTTATTTTCTGAGTTTTCTTGTCTAGTCTTCATATTAAACAGTGATAACCCAACCCCCGACAGAAAGGACCCCCCTGGCCATTAAACAACATGCCTCCCCCCATTCTCTCTAAACAGTACTCAGTGATGTGAGGATTCATTTCTGCTCTAAGTCGAGACAAAGTGGCTCTTTTAGGGCCTAATCTGAAAGGTGACAACTACTGTTCTTTTTTGAAACTGATATCTAAGTGAAAAAATGTTTATGTGGCTGTAAGACTTTGTAGACTTTGTTCAGTCTTTCTAATAAATTTTATAATCTTCAGAGGTGGTATGATAACATGCTCTAGTTCAGGCATCCTCAAATGTGGTCCTTGAGATCCGTTGTCCTTGCACATTTTAGATGCATGTCTACTTCCACACCTGAACTCCATTGTAAAATTATCTCGTCAGTATGCAGCCAAGTTCTCTAGAGTCCTGCTAATGACCTGATTATTTGACTCAGGTGTGTTGAGGCAGAGACACATCTAAAAGGTGCAGGAAACCGGCCCTTGAGGACCGTAATTGAGGAAGCCGGCTATATGGTGACATCGTGAAATGGGCGTCACCAACATTCGGAGAAATGGCATCACAGAGAAGGCAAAAGCCTTTCTTTTAGGATGAAAAAACAGTCTCAGAAAACAACTGGTACTTCCTTACAATTTTAATCGTAGTTGTACCAAATGCACATTTTATCATAGATAAGCCTATAAATGACCTTGACAGAGCTAATTAAGTTTAATATTGAGCCTTTAATTCTTTTTATTTATCTCATATTTAAAAAATGAAAACTGATTGATGAGTTAACTGGAGTAATTAAAAAAAATAATTTTGGAGTAATAAACTACCTAAGCAACTTTTTTTTAACTACCTGATGTTAATGATGTCATTTTAAAAGCAGAAAAACTTAATTTCTGTATGCTTTAAAAGAGGTTGACAAACCCAACAGTATCAACAAATATAATATCAAAAAGCAGCAGAGACAAGAGATAAAGTCTGTAATGTTACACAGCGAGCTCCCACAGACTCCCAACAGAGACACCATGACACCGAGGTAAATATTTTACAGTAATTCTTCATTTTGTGTGCATATATGCTCTTTCTTTCTAAACAGGAGTTTCTCATTTTTTTCTGGCTGGTATTTACTTATTCTCCTCTTTCTTAATATTTGTTGAGCCATGCCCTGAGCAGTTTAATGGAGCAAGGTGGCAGATTTATAGGATCCAGAACGTGCATAGAAAGAAGCCGGCCCCTTATGGTAAGTGAAAAATAGAGAAAGAGAGAAATGGTATCTAGCGTAGGCCGACCGATGGGCAATAAAATCTGAGCCGTAAGCAAAGAGATAAATCTGCAACAGTGCTGAGAAACACAGACCCGGTTTATCTCCTCTTCTCTTGCAAACAGTGCAGGTCTCAGACAGCCTCCATCTTAGCTTTACACAACGCACACACATGCACACAGCGGCAGATGTAAATCAAACACTTATGTTACGTAAGCTTTCACAGAAAACTCTCAGAGGGTGGGGTGGATAAAAGCCCAAATACGAATGTGCAAAGATTTGACCCAAAAAAAACAGGACTCAAGCACAAGGAAAGGGATGTTTAAGAGTTTTGATAAAGAGGCTTTTAAACAGATAGAAACTGAGTCGTATTTGTTGGATTTTGCTTTCTTTAGAAAGAATTTGTCAGAAGCCAGGTTTCCTGCAATGATTGTCCGGCCAAATTCCCTTACCAAAAAAGAAATCTCTCATTTGCATATCAAGCTATGATGCCACCAACAAAGTGTTCTTTGTGCACTCTGTGTCAGAACTGCAGGAGTTGTGGGGTTTTCTGAAAAATAGCCTTTAGGTGGCAACCTGACATGTTTCAATCTGCTGTAGATTGGCTGGATTTTGACCAAAATGCATCCATTTTCTCTTTTTGTTATTTTTTTTATATACAGCTCCCTCTCAGTGGAAAGCTACTGAAATCCCCCTCAAAGTCTTTCAGCATAGCTGGAAAATTTGATGAAATTCCACAAAATACTCATGCTAACACTAAGTGGTGTATTACACACGACCCAGCACCAAATTCAAAACAGAATCACACACGAATTGAGTAACTGGCTTGGTGTTGATTCCCTCGGGATGATTTGTCATGGATGCACCAGTGCAGTGAGCGTGCTTGAGGGATTCGGCTCATGCTTACGCAGCACTCTACTCTGAGCATCTCACCAGCTCTCCCTCTTAATCACCCGAGCAGATATTTGCACAGCCTTGCACTACTTGGGGTGGATGGGTCACACTCACACTTGCAGCACATTGCTCTCCAGCCATGGGGTAATTGTAACTGATAGTGGATTTTACTGTCCCCCAAAGCCACCAGATGGGTGCACTCTTCTGGAAAAGAGTTAAAATCCATTATTTCAGCAAGCAGGACCAGACATAAAATGGCCAACAAGAGAAGGATTATTTATTTTCTATTTTCTTTGCCTCCAACCTGATCTGTATAGAGCCTTTCTCACATTTACATGCCTACATCCTGTACACATAGATATCTACACACAGTCGGAAGTATCTCATCATTATATTATTCAAGATTAGAAAATGTTGTTTTCCATCATCCTTTTTGACAAGGAATACTAAAGGCACCATTTGTGAAAGTTTTTTTGTAAGTCAAAGTTACAATCTGCAAACTTGTATGCTAAAATAAATAAAGCTGCTTAATTAAACTATCTTTAATTTATTTTTTAAAATTTTAGCCAACTTTTTTTTACGCCAAACAGAATGTCATGCACTAAAACAAAGCTTCTGTTCTTGACTATAAAAACATTTGTTTTTTTTGTTTGTTTGTTTTGTTTTTCCCTTTTTCGGGAATGCATCATTGTGATTCGTGTCTCCCTATAAGGCTTGTCAGGGTCTCTAGGTTTTTCCTTGTTCATCCTACTTACTCTGCATGTACAAAACCACGTATAAGGATTCAAATCTCATGAACATTTCCACCTTTCTCATTTTGCAACATAAAAATCTATGCATTGTGAAAAGAAGGAGAAGAAGGGGAGAGGAAAACAATGTTCATTAAATTTCTTTCATTTAAAATGCTTCATTTTATCAACAGCTCTATATTTTGGGTCATTGTCCTGCTGAAAGGTGAACTTAGTCTCTACTAAGGCTTAATCTTTTGCTGGCCCTTGTAGCTTTTCTCGTCAGATTATATTCTTCCATTGCTTCTTTATCTCGAGTGAAGAAAAAGAATAGCATGATGCTGCCACAACCATCCCTCAGTGCAAAGATGGCATGTTCAGGGGTGATGTTCAGTCTCAGTTTTCCACAGCGCTTTTATTATGGCTAAGAAAGTTACATTTTGTGTCTCATCTGACCAGACTTGTATTTATAAAGACAGATTTATGAAGTGCTATAATTAAGGTTGTCCTTTCTAACCCAAATTGTGCTGTAGATCTCTGCAGCTTCACAAGAAGTATCATAGGCACCTCTGTGCTGCTTCTTTGATCAGCATAGTCTTGCTTGACCTCTCAGTTTTTTCTCAGTAGGTTTGGAATTTTCTTTTGATTTACATTTTTTTATACAAAAGCTTGAACAGTGCTTCATTAAATGTTTAAAGCTTAAAATTATATTTGATCTTAATCCTGTTGTGGCACTGTTACACACGTTATTTTCTTTTCAATTAATAATTATTCACTATTTAAATTTGAGGTATCACATAGAATATATTTAAAGGCAACGTGTCACGTTCTTTGACTTATCAATCTTTGCGCCAGTAGCTCTGGTGACATATAATACCAAGTGTGTACAACAATCTGTATGTCTGTCGATCACACCTTGCGTAAAAATTGTTTTTAGGCTAAAAAAGGAGTAAGCACCACGAGACAAATGGCTGGCATACGTTGATTTATTTTAATAGGCGCATGTGACAGGCCCCCTTTTAGTCTGACTGTGAAGGTGAGAAATGTAGAGACATTTTAATGGGTGTGTAAACTTTGGCAAGGTGTATTTTTTTTCACTTTATGCATTTTTTTTATTAAAGTTATCAAAGACATTTTAATTTACCATTGCAAAAAGTGGCTGATCTGAGTCTGACAAAAATATCTTTAATGCACATGATTGTCTCAGCTTGCATGACAGACACCCTCTCTGGGCCCATTTATTCTCCTCCTGTCCTCCTCCAGCAGACAATTGCAGGCTCTAAGGATCTGTAATGGTTTATATTACACCAAAAGCTCAGAGGATTGCCTTCCAGTAGATCTACGTTCATTAGCATCCAGGGCTATTATGCACGCTGTTAAATTTATGTTGATCTCTGTGATAGACATTACACATTTTCAATTTACTGACAGGGTCGACCGTTTCAGCCCACAAACAAGTGAGTTCATAGTGTTAACTATTACCGTAAAATTCAAGCCAACTTGTAAATGTAGTGCATTTTTGGAGCAATCATAAAGGACAATGTCTGAGTGAATATTTTGACTCCAGAAAACTGCTTAAAATTACAGTGCATGGTGATGACACTAATGACACTTTTACAGTCCAAACTTACTTTAAGTCTATTTATCTTGTCTGTGGTTAATAGTGTACATACTTTTAACACCTCACTGGAGTTCAAAGAAATAAAATCCGGAAAGTTAGACAAGCATTAGTTGATGGTGTTGTTCGGATATAGTACAGACAGTTTATTATGTTACAAGGGCAGAGACAGCCAAGCGTATGGATGATGTTGAATAAGCAAGGAGCTGCTGAACCCAGAGAAGAAACTAAGTGGGTGCACAGATGGAGCTGTAGAGCAGAGTTTGTCAAAAATTAGCATGTATCAGACACATAGTCAACAAGTATGTGTAAGATTTAAATGCTGCAGATCAGTCTTACTTGGTACATTACAGCAGACAGCAGCTCTTCTCCTTGCTGTGTACCGCCCCTAAATCTTTTACTGCTATGCAGAATCAGAGAGTTCAGGCTTACTTGACTTGACAATGTAATGGTTCTTCTAATAGCTAGATAGTATTTTAAGTTGATTATTATGTGCCCATTAAAAGGTTTTGTTTAATTGGTCACTTTTTCTACATGTATGCCATACCTATTTACCACCAGAGACTGCTAACAGATACCATAAAGCACCACTGTGTTACTCTTTTATGCCTAGCCTCTTATCTGTATTTGTGTACTCCTTTTTCCTCCTTCTGCCCCTACATCCTTTTTATCCCTTGCCCCTTCTTTCTCTTTGGAACTTCACCTCCTGACCTCTGCATGTTTGCTTGGAGATTTGAGGATTCAACAGAACTATACAATAGCAAGGACAATCTGAAGCTCCGACACCTAGCTGCGACAACAGATACGCCACCTTTCCACGGGGAAGGATGAAAGCGAAATTGACTTTGCTCTAGAGAGTTACGAAAGGTCAACGCTGAGCCAGTTCATTAAAAATTACTCTCTGTCTCTTTCTGTCTGTCTGTCAGTCAGTATCTGACACACACACACACACACACACACACACACACACTCTTTTGCGGTTCCTTTCAGTGCCTTTCACCTCTATACGTGTCACACCTCTTGTCAGCTCAGAGATGAATCACATCGTGGGTATAGTTGTTAAGGTTTGAATTATATTCCCCATCGAATTTCTCTAAAGGACAAAGACTCATTTTCTAACGTCTAATTTCAGAATAATGTACTTCGCATTTCATTATAATATTATAGTTGATGCTTGCATGCTTTAATTATGTTTATTAATGTGGTTGATATAGATTCCATTGTGTGCAGTAAAAAAAAATTGGTTCATTTTCTATGGAGAAACTTTGGACTAAACTTTTTGTCTAATTAATCTCCCCTGATATACAGTAAGAATATTTTACAGATACTACTCTCCCTAATGAAAGGTATTTATGGTAATAGTTATTTCACACACATTGCACTTTTTATTACATTACAACTAAAATTTATTTTCAAGGTTTTTAAGTGACAGAGCAAAAGTGGGTTTCATTTAATTGGGAAACTAAATGAAAATGACACATAGAGCCTGATCCTCCTAGATTTCAAATAAGGGCAGTAAATAAAATATCTGTTTATTTTTATTTTTGCTCATGCAATAAGTGGGTGTGTTGCATGTGAGCTACTAAGATTGCTGAAAAAATGTTTTGATGTGCAAACCACTTTTGCCCCATTAAAATTAGCAGATTGCAGAATGTTATTAATAGTACTTCCTTTAGATACCCTTAAAGTGCTGCGAATGAAGTTCAACTTTTATATTAAAAAAATAAAATATCAAATATGAGAGAAATTAGCCTTTGTCAACTAATTGTTGACATCCCACCCCTCCCAACAAAGAAGGACCCTCAGACAGATTTAGATTAGAGCCTGTTAGAGAACATCGAGGGGAAAAAAAACAATCCCATGATTTAAATTCTTTTATTTCTTGTAAACATGCCACAGCATTTAAATTCATTCGTTTTTCTTTTTTCTTATTTAGCTTTTGTTGTATAAAGATTACCTGCCATCCCACTGCATTAATCTGTGCCACCCTGCTCAAAAGTATTTTTTCTTTATCAATATTATTCTATCATTTTAATTTTTGCACAGAATCTCTGTCCGTCGTCTGTCATTGTAACTATAGCTCCTTTGAGGCTACAATGGGAGCTGAAATAGTTACGTGTAAGTCTGATTTTTAAAAGTGCTAAAAAAGATGCTAATTCTGCATGCACAGTTGAGTTTCAGATGTGAAAAAATGGATCCCATGTGGCAAATGTTTACATTTCCATATCTTCCACCCATTCATTTTGATTTGAACTTTAGAATATGATCTGCATATTGATAAAGGCTTACTAAAAAGGTTTGTACACACTGTCACTTGTGTCCCCTTTAAAGATCTATTCTGCATGTGCAAACTTGTTTGCACCTGTTTTAAGACGTGAGAGTCTGAACCTTCTGAAGATCAGTTTTTAAAGGTTCAAAAGAACTCTGGCATGCATTTGTATTCAAGCCTTTTGAGTATCTAGTTTGAATGACTGTTTTGCTGCACTTAGAGCCGCAGGTCGCCACCAGTGTTTCTATTACAGTATGCTTTGATATAACCATTGCGTAGTAGCTTAGAGTTGTTATTATTCTGCTGAAAGGTAAACTTCCAGCTTCTAACAGTTTTTATAATGGGATTACCCTGAATTTAGCTTCATTCATATACCTGTGCCTACTAATGAAAATTCCCCACACTGTCATGCTGCCACAACCAGATTTTAAAGTTGGAGTGGTGTCTTTAAGTGATGTGCATTTTTGAATTGTCACATTTTGCTTTTTTTTTTTGCAGGCCTACGCACAAAATGAGGCCTTTGCATTAGGATGCAAGATTTTTTTTTTTTTATCGTCATCTCATATCAAATACCATACACAATATATGTAATATCATCTAAATGTGTTTTCCTTCTGTTTGTACGGTTTTAGATAATTTTTTGTAATTGCAAAAATTCATACTATTGAGCTGTGGATTTTTACAGTTCCTCCAGTGTTGCCATAGGCCTGTTGGCTTGCTTCTCTGACAAATACTTTTATTAGTAATTTTCAATAGACAACAGTATTTTAGTTGCTTTACATACTTTTTTCATTTTGAAATTAAGTTTGTTTCCATTTTGAAATGAATATTGTTCTCTAGTAAAACTCTAAGACAGAATAGCTCTATTTAGCCTAGAGGTGCATGTTCATAAAAAAAATGAAACAATGATATTAATGTGTATTATTGCAATATCACTTGCAATAACTGCTTACAGTTCCTATTCCTTTCCATCCAGATAATGAAACGTTTTTTCTCCTTAAGGTTTAGAAGCTTGGTCAAAGAGATCTAATTCAGGTGTAGGTATAAAAGACAATGAGAGGAGCATTCATCTACAGGGAAGGAGAGTGTAAAGAGTATATTAGCCCAATATTCCATCCACAAAGCTCTTTGCAATTTTGAAATAGAATATACTTTTGGGAAATCATCGTGAATTGTTATGTATTGCGCATCTAAAACTGTATGCAGACTATATTATGCATATGTGGAATCTATTTATGCTGATTTTGCGACTTCGGAAAGCAATTAGTTGCACTGGATTTTATGTAGAGGTATTAGTATAAAGGGTGCTGAAAAAAAGTGTGATGCAATTTATATTTTACTTTTAAAGAGAATAAAATAAAATAACAATAATTTACCTTCACATTTAAATACTATTTCATTTTTGGTCTATCAAGGAAAATCCCAAAACACACTGAAGTTTTTAGCTGCCCAATAAAATCAGATAAAAAAGAATATAAGCTCTAAATGCATTTGGCAAGCACTAAAGTCACAGAAAAAAATTAAAAAAAGGGTTAGGGTTTAAGTACAGTGAATAAATGTATATGCTTTAATAAATGGAGGGAGAGGTCACAAGACACTCTTGGTGGCTGTGTGCTTTTTTTATGATGAATGACACTTTTATATCCTCATTTGGAGATAAAATTCACTCACAGTGAGCCTTTAAAGGTCACCCCACTGAAACGTCACCAGGCTTGTGGAGTCTCACTGTAACGCAGCTTTAAGTAACCAATGGTGACCAGCATGGTAAGCAGTGTGTCAGCGAAACAAAGCTAAATGTTTAAGTCCGTGAACGGTCGTCATTAATCACAGAGTCTGGGGCTGGGGGCAGGAGACTGCAGAATGATGAATGAACTTACAGCCTGTACACATGCCTAACGGGAAAAAATGAAAGGGAGAAGAAGGAGGCAAAGAGATGAGAGAAAATACAGAGATAGAGACAGGAGCAGCACTACATAATGTAGCATGCTTTAAAGGCAAACACAATGCCATACTCTGTGTCATACAGAATATTGGTACTAAAAACAGATAAAGCATATTTTCCTTTAGTAGACCTCTCTTGCGTTTAAATAGTTTTAATGTCACCCCAACCAATCTTTTTAATGTTTATTGACTCTTTTTTTTAATTACCAAAAGATTTAACCTTGCATAAGTCAGATTGATACGTATATTTCATTTTGAATTCTACACAGTATTCATCATTTGAGAGTTTTCCAAAAAGGAGGGACATTAAGTACATTTCTTCAAGCTGATTGGGTACTTGCCTCCCATGTTGAGTTTTTAGCCAATCCCAGCAGCAGTAGCAGCTGAGAGGTAATAAAGTCTTTATTTGTTTTGAGGAGTTAATAAATCAAACTCTTAATAAATCCAGTTGGGATGAACGTGTACACATCTTTCCCATCCCCAAAAATATAAATCGGGTTTTGATTTTTACTTGTTTTTCAGAAAAAAATAGAGGGTATTCCAGCTAAAGCTGGAACATCCAAATTAGTTTGTTTTGCTTTAGCCTCCTGCCTCTAGCTGATGCATTGACGTCAGACACTTCACTGCATTTCATTGGTCCGAACCACTTCTGTATTGAGCCAAATGCTTCCGCTGGCTCCAGGCAAGATGTGTTTTTGGAAGTTTGTAAATTCAAAAATCTTGCGACGGTTCCTTTTGCTTGGAATGTAGCAAAAAAATTAACTGAATGATTATTTTAAGACAATTATTTGACTCAATGTTTTTTAAAGCCAATTAACAAAAATTTACTGAATGCAAAGTTTTAAAACTATTACAGCTTAATCAGCAAAATACGATAAACTTTAAAGTTATTAAAACAATCTCTTTATAATTGAGAAGTTATTCAAAATAAATTGGGTTTGTACAGTAAAAGAAATTATTCACACAGGACTAAATTCAATAATAAAGGGGGACAAGTTAAGAGAGACATATAAAGGTCAAAAAGTTGTAGAGTTCTGGTCTGCAAAAATAGATTGTTCAATGGATGAGGGTCCAACATCAAAAATGATCCCCTGCTCTTCAGTCTACATGAAGCAAAGTACCACAACAGCTGATTTGTGGATCCCATTGTTTTTTTTTTGTGTCCTGTCTGGCGATGTGACAATAAGAATAATTATCTTGGTGCCAACTAGAGCCCAACAGATTTTGCTTTCACAA
>JAUZNJ010027827.1:0-16525 GCA_034780135.1 Jordanella pulchra | reverse complement strand
AGGTTTTCCCACTTGCAAAGCATGTAGAAGACTGTAATTTTTATCATAGGTTCTCTTCAACTGTGAGTGATGGAATCAAAACAAAAATCCAGAAAAATACAATGTATGATTTTTAAATAATTAATTTCCATTTTATTGTGTGAAATATATATACATATATATATACATATATACATATATATATACATATATACACATATATATATAAATATATAATATATAAATACATTTCAACAAAAACATTACTTAGAATTTAATGCAATCCAGTCTGATTTAGATCATTTAAAAAGCTCAGTCTAACATCTAACAGTTACTCTGTGACAAAGCTGTGAATTTTAATGCCAGACTAGAAAGAAATAAACATATTAATGCTTTTCCATCTCTTGGTCTCTACCAGCCTGTCCCTCCTCATCTAATCTTTGACCCTTTCATAACCTGACCGGCATCTTTACTAACTCCCACTAGAACAACTGCATTAAATAACCACTTAGTGCCTAAGGCTGCTTCTGTCATTAACACATAAAAAGTCTACAGAAACTCTGTAAAACCATTGGATAGCAGCTGTTTCATTCCGCTTCCTAAGTTAGAAATAGAATAGATATACCAATTCTCTTATTATACTGACCTTTTATGATGATACACATGGTAATCTTTTGTTAACTGAATATAAGTTGTGTTGCAAGAGGCAGGATGTGGATTGAAAGCAATTATATGGTCAAAGGCTTAATTCCTGCATTAAAGAGCATGCAAATTGAATACATAGCAGATTGTGTTTAATAGAGTATGTTTTGTTGAGGAGATCAGTTGGTTTTGTATGCACAACAGAAAATAGTAAGATGAATGAGAATTGGATGTTCAACATAACAGCGATTGCTTCAGGACCTGTTTGTTTTTAGCACCATTTATAGGGGTGCAATGGGTTTAGTGAACCGGTATTTATTGCTTTGTTTTCCTCTTTCAGGAGAATGTCTCAACCAATTCCTGTTATTTTGTTTGCAGCAAGGTTGGGCGAAAAGGAAATCTCATCAAGGATAAGAAAGATGCTTTGAAAACAATGGAATACAATGAGAACAGCTTGTGTGCTTGATAGCTGTATCTGAAAAACTGGGTCTGTGTAGACATCTAAAGGTTATATATTAGTTTGCACGCATCGTGTCTTGCAAAACTATTCCTACCCCATGAATTACAAAAAGGAAGGGTTCCATGTTTTTTAATCCAATATCTCTGAATAAAAATAATTTCCAATCAGTTATCATCAAAATTCATCTGATAAAATAAGTGTTTTCATTTTTAATCTCAGTGATAATCCAGCTATTTAAGGCCTTTAATGTTAGTGAACAAACAGCACCATGAAGACCAAGATACATAGCACAGAGATCAGGGAGAACATTGTAGGGAAATTTAAGACCAGAGGAGCTGCAGAGAATGACAGCTTAGGTGAAGAATCTGTCAGCTTGAAAAAAAGACAGAAGCCAAACTAGTCAGTTTTCCACAAGCCATTCAAGGAATGGAGCATACAAAGGGGCACAATAAAAGATCAGGATTATGTTAGATAAAGCCAATGAATCAATGAATTAATGAATCCATCCATCCATCCATCCATCTATCCATCCATCCAAATTACAAGTCTACTTGTAACTGAACATGATTTTAAAGCCAAATTAGACAGTTTATCAAGTTTTTGATCAATTGCATTGTGGTCCTCCACCACATAAAATCTAAAATAGTAATTAAAGTTTATGACTGTAATCTAATAAAGTGAGGAAAATTTCAAATGGTATGAACATTTTTTTCCAGGCAGTATTAAGGAAATAAATGTCTGAGTTTGTGAGGATTAGATATATCTCTGGGTTTGCCTCTTCTGCAAGTGACGGCTGGCTGCAGAGAAATTCCACTTTACAAACAATGAGACTTCATCTAGTTTTGTAATGTGTCATGCTGTCCCTTTTCACATCTGTTAAGGCTAAGGCTCCTTTACTTGAGCTCAGTCCCACAAGAAATTGGATTACTTTGTTCTGTAGATTTGATCTTTGTGTCTTCATTGCAGACGAGGAACACGGGGATATCTGAGTTGTCACATTGACAAACACAATCGAGACAGATCTGCAGAGACTTACAGAACAGTGTCCTTCTTTGCTATTTCTAATGCGACCCAGTAAGCACATCAAAGCATTTCGTGCTTAAAAGGAGATGTGTCAAGGAGCCACAAGCATTCGAAACCTGACTGACTGATACTCCTTTAAAAAAATCCATCAAAAGTTTAAATAGGTAAAGCATCTGATGTGTGGGTGTGTTATTGATACACTAGGTAGAAGCATGTTTGATATGATTAGTCCTGTTAAGCAGCTTAAAGGAGTCACAGTCACACTTTGATGGGAATACATTCTCAAAAAGGTACAAATCCTGCAGCAAAGGATAATTATTTTGTTCTATATGTTCTACCTAAATGCCTTGTTTTCAGTGGATGACTGTATTGTGGAGCTAAAATAAGCATGTGAACGAGGCATACAATTCTGTATAAATGTCAGTCTGTCACAGTAAAGAAAGAACACCAGAGAAGATTTTTTCTCTAAAGATTTTCCATTTTTCATAAGAGGTAGAAAAAGAGCAAATGTGATCTGACTCCACTGTATAGAGAGAGCAGGAAGGAGGAACAAAATCATGCTTCCTACAGAGGATGCCCTTGTTGACTTTTCTGGTTAGAACAGTGATCCTACACCGAAAAGCCAAGCCATTTTCATACTCTGGAATATCTATCAGGTTTTAACACCAATGCTTTTCAACATAATAAAGGTCTAATCTTCTGACCTTTACATAAAGTCTCTCAAGGCCTTTCTCAGGAGGTTGAATTTCAGAAAGACACAGATTGTTTGGGTTAGGCTCGCTGTCAATTTACCTTCAGAGTTTTTGATGGTCTCACCATAGCAAAGCCCAAATAGAACAGATTTATGGCCACTCCGCCAAAATCCAAGCTTACAACTTTCTCCCAGATTATACCATTACACCTCTTAGTCCAGGAACCGCAGCCAGGATTCTTATACAACTAAGAACTTTGCACTCCCTTGGACTTTGTTTAGACCTCAGCCAACTTCTCCATTACTTCTAATGTGAGTATGGCCAGCAGTCTTCATCGCCCAGTCTCCATCCTGCTTGCACCAGGTTTCTAAAAAATAACTTGATAAACCTTTTAAAACCACAATATCCGGTTTCTGTCTATACAGGTTTATCAATATAAGTATATAACACCACAGATTTGACAGCAGGAAGAAAGGCATACAGAAACATTCAACAAATATCTTGAAATGATTGCTTAACTTGGGGCTCAGTGAATTTCACCATGGTATCAAATTATGATAAAACCTCTATAATGGACCAGTGCTGTTAAAGCAGCACTATGTAAGCTAGCTACTAGAGGAACTACACCTCTAACTTCCAGGTTTAGTACCCCTGAAAGCCACAAGCAGTACTGCACTGTCAAAAGATTCGGCAGTCTCCCTCTGTGTTTTGGCAGACCACTTTGGACTAGCAAACTGAAAAGTCATGGAGTTACTTGTGAAGACAAGGAAACATTAACACCTCTGAATTAAATCCTACAGCAAAGAACCAAAGCAGTGTCTGATTAAGCAGGGACGTGGCTGTTTTGTTTCCTAACAACAACTTTTTATGCTTAGCTCTTGTGTTTAAGGGGACTTCAGACTGTTATAAAGTGTTTTAGGTCACATGAGTCATTTAGTTTCAGATCCAACATTTTATAGTTACTTGGGTGCTTTTGAGAAGGGCAGCCCACAAGAAACACCGGTATGTAGCATCAAGTTCTGAATATTGACCTGAAAAGCATTTAATATATTTTATGTTCAACTAATTCTTGGGTAAAAACTCATATAGATATACTTTAAATGTCCTAACTAATACATATTCCAATGCCAATAGTTAGCGATATTAAATAAAGAAACCAATTGAGAGAGGCATCAACTTTGCTACTAATCTGCAAAAAAACATAAAATTACAGAACAGAGTTAGCAGATGTTTGGTCACGAATGACATCATGTTTTACTACAGACCTCCAAAGCTGACGTGGCCTTCAGCCAGCTCAACCACGGTATCCAAGTCATACATCACAAAGTGAATTGGAAAGCACTGCAGGTAGTGGTGAGAAACACATCACCACATGACATGTTTTCTAGAGAGAAAAATCATATTCTGTAATAAGCAATCTAACAATCAAGTCATTTTGGGTTTGTTTCCACACAATATTGCAGTATATAGCTGAGAGTCAGCTACACTAATAAAAGGAACTTCAACTGCTGACAGGTAGGAATGTTGTTCAGCAAAAACAAAAGACTACATATTTAGGTGAAAATATTCTGGGTTGATAAATATTCATATTTGCAGATATTCAAAGTTAGGAGTCAGAATTTGAATGCAAATTCAAAACCTACACCACACAGTGTGCACCATCTGTTTGTACCATCACAAACAATCCAAGTTAACCCATCCTCTTTAAGTCAGAAAAATAAATGAAATACAAAGGTGGATACAGCTTGCTAGGCAGTAAGACCAAAAATGACCAGTATTCATCAATGGTTTTTGCAGCTGAGGTCAGCAGGAAGTCAGAGGAAGGTGAAACACTGAGCGTGTTATCAGCGTTCAAACATCAAAGTGAAATACACTGGATTCATTCATCAAAAGCTTCCTCAGGGTCTCTGTATGACATCCTTGGCAACAATAAAAAATATCTTGAGCAAAATCAGTCAGCAAGTAGAAATCTCTTATTAGCTCAAAGCATCAAGCTCAAACTGACTGGAAAACTGACACAGTTTTAATAAGTTGGGGTTAGAGATCTGATATGGTTGAATATTGTTTTGCAGTTGCCGACAGTGATTTGTGGCATCTCTTCCCGATACTCACAGGAAGAATGGCTGCTAGGGAAGCTCTTGCGTCCTTCAGAGACCAACTCCGGCTCTCCGGTGCAAAGCAT
Organism: Jordanella pulchra; assembly: GCA_034780135.1. Classification (NCBI taxonomy): domain Eukaryota; kingdom Metazoa; phylum Chordata; class Actinopteri; order Cyprinodontiformes; family Cyprinodontidae; genus Jordanella; species Jordanella pulchra. Next base: position 11,547 of record JAUZNJ010027827.1, on the reverse strand, counting down.
CTTTGCATTCATTTGACCATCTGGGAAACATCGCTGGAAGTAATCTGGCCTTGGTCTGAAAATGATAAAGAGAGTTTTAATTCTGCTCCGTGATTCCATTGCATTAAGAACAGCAACTACTTCTTGTCTAAAACTCTCTGATTAGAGATAGTAACCTCAATCTATGCATCACTGACAGTGACTTGAAATGACTTGTTTAGCATACCTGCCAACAATCAGCTTAATGGTATTTGTGAAGACTCCATTTAAAGCAAGTGCCAGGGACACAGCTGAGGAAAGAATACAAGGATAAAAAAATCTTATATTGTCTCCTTATTGAAATTGTTGAAACAGAAAAGGCTGACATTTCTAGCATGCAGTTGTGCGTCTTGGTGCTAGCATGACACACGTTCTTGATTTAATGTTAAACACATTGATCCTCCATTTTAACAGGTACAATTGATGGGGAGTAGATTATATACTACACTTTCTTGTCCTCAAAAGCTTTTTTTGGACAAGCAAAGTAGCATTAGAAGTACAATTATACAGAAAATATAATGCAAATTAACATTCAAATATTGACAAAAAAGTCAATACAACATGAATAGTCTTTAATCGTCATTTAAAGATTTATGAGAACGTGAATACTAAAACTGTCCAGGAAATACTGCGGTGTTTAAAGGCCAGTTTTTTGGGGGAAAGTTTACATCACTTTCTCCCTCTTGCATTAGCATTTTTTAATAAGAATGGCATCTAAATGTGGTAAAGCAAACCTATAAACATGACTCTGACCTGATCCATCCCTATATAGCTGTAATGTAGTTATAGTCTGATGACTATAACCACCAGGAGATAGCAGTATGATGCAACCCCCAAATCATCTCAACCAGATACCATATAATCCAACGACCACCACACAGTCTCTAAATCCCAATCAGTCATAAGGTGAGTTTAGACACTGTATTTTTTACCAGGACAAAATGGTCAGCACATCTTGGGAAGAATGTAACAAACAAAACAAAACAAAGCAAAAAAAGGGTGAACAAACAGACATTTTGATACAGAAAAAGCCACTAAAGCATTAAGGAAGTCTAGATCTTCTTACACATGTTTTTTCTGAAAACAAAAACTAGCTTTGTCATGGCTACATATTATTTTTGCTATTTCCTTTTAACCTGGGTATAAGTGACTTGCCTCACTGGCGATAATTAGTTGGAGTAATTCTATTAGAGTACAATGTTGTTTCCCCTTAATGGTTATGGCTTGCACTAATAATCTACCTGCTGCATTGAAAGCTTCAAATTTAAGCCAGGTTTCTATGTTCAGCTATAAGTCTGTCTTAACATTCTTACAGATATTAACGAAACACTCGTCTGTTCTCTTTTGTTTTATAATACTGATGATAAAACTCATTTTTTGAGACAACACCTTCATTCATTTTGGTTTAAGCAAACAAAAAGTCAATATGCTGTGAGAAGGAGATGAATTGACTCATTATCTCAAGAAAACCAGCTTTGCTTTGTTGAGACTTTCGTGGTGTCAGTTCACCTCTATTAGTGTATCGCTCCATGTTTGAGGTTGTACATTATATCCACCCCTCATAGCTCTATACAGACTGTAAAAATTGTCATTTTGCTACTAGCAGGGAAGGGGAAGCTGTGGGGAACTGCAGAGTGGCAGAACAGGTCATAGATTTGCCTTCCGAGCCAGGAAGCCCACTCAGACAAGGTAACAGATCTGTCACTGATTACATTATCAACTTTCATCTCCTTGCAATCATCTGTTTGTTCCTGAAAACGTTGGTAAGGTCTGGAATTTTTTATACTCATCTCATCTGATTTGTCACCTTGGGGTAACCAAAACCATTACAAAGTCCTCTCGCAGAGCTCCCTCCGGCCTACCCCGCCCTCGATCTCTGCCCTGGTGCCACATATCAATGGACTTCATCACTGGACTACCCATCTCTCAAGGTCACTCTGTCATCCCACCATCATTGCCCATTTCTCGAAGATGGTACACTTGGCTCCTTTACAAAAACTCCCTTCTTCCAAAGAGATGTGAAGTATCCTCAGCTGAGAAGTTATCCGGCTACACAGCATCCCTACGGACTTTGTCTCTGACAGAGGTCCCCAGTTCATTGCCTTATACCGGAAGGTTTTCTGCTCACTGTTTGGGCTCAAAGCCACGGTTCCTTCCACTGATCTGCTTCAATAGACAGTGACCACTGGGGACTTGGAACGATAGTAGCTGGATAAGTTCTGGCCAAGTCTACCAATCAATATTTAACCCTTGAGAAATTGTCTTAAACAGTTCTATGTTTTCCTGATCTAACACAACTTTTAGGGCAACATGTGAAATGCCTGATGTATCCCACTCACTAACAACTATGATGAAGTTATAATCAATGTTATCACCTATCAGTGGTTATAATACCATACCTAATCAGAGTATTAATAAAGGTCCTGAATAGAAAAAAGACAGAAAAACAATACATTCAAACAGAGTTTTAAGAAGGCCAGCATAAAAAAAGTATTTTTATAGTTAGCAAAGTTACTTTGTTCTTCCTTTTATAATAGAGTTGTAACTTTAAGGCATTAGCATAATTCTTAGAAAAAAAACAACACAATTTTACCAAAAGTAAATTACATGATAATATTGATGAATGCTATGCAATCTCACATTAAGATAATGAAAGATTAAGTTTTATCTTCATAACCACAAATAAAGCAAGCACTATAGAATCTCCTTTGACTCATTCTAACCCTATTTATTACCCCCATATGGCTTTATTCTGTCTCAGATAGTGTAACTCAGTGTAACTTCTGAAAGATTAAATTATATCAGACAACTTTTCAAAATGTTTTCTTTTGTTTACCAAAGTAGAATACAAAGTGAATGATATATAAAGAAAATAATGTATTAGAGAATAACTCGCAGATATCAGCAGAAGTAAATACACATTTAAATTCCAGTAGAGTGAAGGCATACTAAGTGCAATCTGTTTAAGCATATCTATATGTTCTATAATCTGAATACTGATTCTGATTTAGAAAACCCTTTCAAGGCAAAACATTTTGAAAAGTAATAGACAGGTACATTTTCTGAATTATGAAATCTATTATGTTTTTCAGTGTTTTGAAAATAAACACTGAAGAAAAAAAAATCACCAAGCTGACAATTTTTGTCAGATTTTCTGTCTCATTAGGATAGAATTTCTGTAGGCCTAGTACTCATATATTGTTGAAACCTATCAAAAATACAGTATATTCTACTCGTGAAATTCTTTGTTCCCCTGAGTTCTTTTTGCTTCTAACACAGCTTGTAGAAGTCCTTCTCTGCAGGCAGTTAGGGAGCTGTTAAATCCTCCACTGCAATGTAATCTCCGATGCACTGAGCCACCTCTCTTTCCACCTGATTCATCACTGTGTATCTCTTTAATTGGATTTGTGTTAAACTTCCTTAATGCCTTACAGCTCAAATGCCTTTTCTGGCACTCACCCTCAAGGGAAAGTAGCAGGGAGAAATTTGTATAAGTGATCAGGATTGAGAATGAAGGAAAAATGCTTTAAATTAATTATCAGTAAATAGTTTGTTTTCTGCGGTTAAGAATAATAATCATGGGGACACATCGACTAAAACAAAAGGTCACTGCATTTAAAGATCGGCACCATTAAACCAAATGAAATACCAATAAATGGACTGTTTGCTCCAGGCAAAGGAAGAAAAAAAATTATCGTGGTGCAAAATCTTTAATGACTGAAATTTTTTTAATGATAAGAAATCCAATGAAGCGTGGGAAGAAAACTTTTGTATGATACATACACTGTCAGTATAATAGGCCAAATCATTCGGATTTACATTTCTACTTGAATTTGACAAGAATTGCATTTAGAGATAATCCTGCTTTATTACAATTGTTGCAAAAATGACTTTCAGTAGCAAGGAAAGATCTCTACACACCTAAACAAGCCTCCTTGATCTCTGTCTTGTCCGTCCTCTGAATTATCTTTACAACGAAAATCACCGCCAGTGGGGTAAGAAAAGAAATTGCCTGTAAAAGATGAAAAAAAAATTAAAACATAGAATGGTAGTAATTACAGAGATACTAGAGATCCAGAGGATCAGTTTTACAGATTAACTTTGGAAGCATTCCTGCAATAACTTGGGACCTGAACCTGTCAAAACTGAAAAACATAATCCATTTTATTGTTCACCATGTGCTTTTGGCAGTCTTAAGAAATCTTCCATCAAATTTGATAAGCACTGGATGCTCCTCAGCTCAGAGGAAAAACTTCTTGCCACGGAATGTATTAATTAATTACAGGATATACCTGTTTTCTGTTTCTGCCACTGTTATACGTAGGTGATATAGGCGACTTCAAATCCTTGTGGGATTAACACAGACACTGCAACACTGCAAATGAATTGCAAGTTTAGTACCAATGATAAAAGATGAAATGAACATGCTTGTGCAATTGGGCTCCTGTTTGCATCCAAAATCATCTACGTATGCTTGATGAACTGATTGGTCAAAATAAATTTTACCTTTGAGTTTGCATATTAATTGCTGTATAGCCTGTGTGAAATTAATGTCCTAAAATAATTTGACGTACTTCCTTGTCTCTACCCTTTAAAGACCAAGGACAGGACAAAACAAAAACAGGACAAAACGTTGAGATCCTCAACATTGGTTGAGGATCGGGGTTCTTTGGGAGTCTTGCTGGACGTCTTACCGTTGAAAGCTGTAAGGGGTTCAGGTGGTCAAGATGGTTTCAGGCTTGTTTGCACTGGGGTTGTGGGGGCCTTGCTGGGTTAGGGTTCATGTCCGTCTTTGCTCTGAGGGTGTGCATGGAGTCTTTCTGCTTGAGGCCACAGGGTGATTTAGAAGCCAAGTCTGCCTCTACTTTGCACCTTTTAGGTACATACAGTAGTTTTACAAAATATCTACTCTTTGCATATCTAAGAGTCTGGAAACTTCAGGTGTCAAACTAGCTCAAACACCGACTTACCAGAAGCACACTTATTTCTGCCCACACTCTCTCTCAGACACACACTTGCAGACAGACACACAATAACACACACTCTCGTTTTGTTAAAGGTATGGACCATGCATTGATTCCCCTTGACTTCTTTGATTTTTGGTCATTTTCAACCCGTTCTACGCCATAACCCTAAAAATAACCCTAAACGTAACCATGTCCAATGCATACAGTACCTAACCCAATTAACATCTCAGCCTTAAACTTAACTGTTTGCAAGATAGCTTGTAAGGACCAGCCAGAATGTCCTCATTCCCAAAGGTAAACTTGAAACTTCATTTACATGATGTAGCAAGAAAGTTCTGTGTTCGATTCCCAGCCTGGGGTCTTTCTGCATGGAGTTAGCATCTTGTCCCCATGCATGTTTGGGATCTCTCCAGGTACTCGGGGTTCCTCTCATAGTCCAAAAATGAGTTAGTTTAATTGTAATCTCTAATTTGTACTTAGGTTTTACTTCTGTGTTTTGCCCTGCGACAGACTGGTGACCTGTCTGTCGCTGCGTTCGGATTTGGTGGCTGGGTCCTGCAAAACCGGATTTATTAATATCTGTGCAGTGAACTACAGATCTGATATGTGGGACCACGGTTCTGCCGCTAAAGCCCCTTAACAATAACATTAGCCAACAGAACATTAGTATGAAGTTAAGCATCCTTTCTTTGCCTGATTCGTGTGTCAACTCTCACGGTTGCTAGGCGACAGAGCGTACGCTGAGTGAGGGGCGGTGAAAGCCGAAGCAGGGTGGACCTGTTTGAATTCATAGCAAAAGCTCTTCCGGCCTCCTTAGTTTCGCGGCCTTCGAAGGACCCAGTCCATGGTAGAACCGGGTCCTTAGAAGACACAGCCCCTAAATTCGAACACACTGATGGTCTAGTGGAGATGGGATAAGCAAGATGGATACATGGAGGGGAATCGCAATGCATGCACTCCACATGATCTCAAGGCATGGTTGCATAACTCTGACACTGTTATAGCTAGAGGTCTGAATTTTTTTGCAGTTGATGTTGATATGATACGGAATAAATGTTACGTAGTTTCACATGTCTGCTATGAAGCATGTCTTTGTTATTGCTATTCAAAAAAGACCTTTTATTTTCAAGAGAAAAAAAACAACAAAGTGTCATGTTTGAAGTGCTGGGGTTTAGCCTGTGCTTTAGTCACACTATTCTCATTTATATTTTCAGAAACTAGAAGGTGATAGCTTTCAAATAATGTATCACACAAGTATTTTGGCCTTACAGTTTCTTAGTTATTTGCTTTTCTATTTGGGTATGAATAAAGGCTTATTTCAAATTAGGTGGATGTTAGTGATTAAACAAAAAAAATATAAAATAAAGTCAAAGAATGATGCTTGAGGCTACTCTTAGACTTCTACCAGATTCTAATGAGGGTAAAAGAGTCGTAAAGTAGCAAAATGATTCATAATGTATCATCATGTAAACCTTACAAATGTACTCGTATCAATTGCCAGATAATGTCTTCAAATCTTCAGGGCTGCTGGTCAGAGTAGAAAACTGAAAAAATTGTGTGACCTCTGACTGACAAGGCTGCAACAATATTCCTGGAAGGCATGTTGCTGTGGAGCAAGAGTGTTTCTTTTAGTTCCTGATTGAGTGAAATGTCTTAACCAAAGATCAGGTGATAGCAGAGCTAATAACAACTGTCAATTGCAATAAATTACCAATTAACATTAAAATGCTGATGAAAAAACCTATTAGTTAACTTTCTATTGACTCACCTTGGACTATTTTTCTCTGTTTTTCCACAAATCAGCTTCAAATGAAAATTCGACTCCTTTACTCCCTTTACTAACTGATTGGATTTAAACATTTTGAAAAGATGTAAGAACCATGGTCCTAATGAATGTTGTAGAGTATATTAGTACGCTATATTCTAAGCTGCAATATCATTTTAAAATTACATCCTATCAATTACTCTCCACCTTTTTCAGCACATTTGAGGTGAGCCAAGTGTGAGAAGTAATGGGTGGAATGAAGGGCCAATCACTCAAACTCTAACAGTTCAAAAGGAGATGAGTTAAATAAGAATTTAGATAGCTAGTTGCCTAGTATGCTTCTCCTTTTCTTTTTATTTCTTTTAGCACAAAATCACTTAAAAGCCAATTCAACCAGACTGTCATTACAAGACTATCAAAGATATCTGACATCACATTTGAATACAGGTTTCGACCAAAATGACAAATTATAGGTGGCAATTTAAAGCATGAGAATATTATGAAAAACTTACAAACATAACCCTTTTAGGAATGTGGTCTGACTCCACCAGAGGGTTCTTGTAGAGCCAAAGCTCCTCCGGTTGGATGACTCTCTCAAAGGGCTCCAGAAATTCAGTGAACCTATAGAAAAGAACAGAATGATGTTAACACCATCTAAATGCTAGGTTTTACTTATAAAGAAAACAACTTCTCAGACATTTCATGTGTTTGGATTAGGAAGCACACAGCTATATTTGTTTATTTGTTCTTCCTAGGATACATCCAGGAACTTTATCTTCTGCCACTTCACTATCCCCAAACACTTACAGTATATAAGAGCAAATTAGTATGCTGCTGCTTCCACCATCCCCCGGGCCACTCGGTGGTCTGTCCGACACAACCTTGTCCTGTGTCATTTTAACAAGGTCTTTTGTTGCTAATATGAAACAGTTCAATACCCTACACGGCACTCAAAGGAGCTTCAAGATACAACTCCAATAACTTCTGAAACAAAGGTCCTTGAATATACAAAACTGTGATTTAATGAGTTTCTTCCCTGGTTGTGCAAGGATCAGAAGGTATGTGAAATGTATGTAAGGAATGTCTCATGTCCAAAAATGTTCAAACATTTTGAAACAAGGGCAGCTATTTATATTATATTTCACAGATATTTCACAGAATAACTTTTAAAAACTCTATTCTATATTTAAAAAAATAGTATTATTCAGAGAAAATGAGTACATTTTTGTATTTTGCTCGCTGTTGGTAGAGAGAACAGAAAATACTGTACAGGCTTTGCAGCAAATTAAAATACACTCCAATATAGACTGAACTCAACGAAATACCTGCATTAAAGTAAGAACACTTTCGCTCAGTTTAATAAATTATATTTAAATAGAATTATAAATTCTTATAAAGCTCTTGTATTCACAGCTTTTGCAATTTATATAAATAAAATTGAATAGACATACAAACGTAATTAATGAGCCAATGTGAAATTTAACAAAAGAATAATGGAGGGGGAACGTTTTGCGTTTCAGAGTCTGATCCTGCAACACTTTCAAGCCCTCTTTCTTAATCTGTCAGTATTAGTGTTTTTCTATAAACTGAGCTCCAAATGGAGAAATTTTTTTCATGCTCTTGATTTTTACCTTTGTTTTGTTGCAGCTGTTATGTCATGTCTCAGTCGATAAATACAAAAGTAACAAGCCGGTTTTGATAAAGAGTCAAAGAACAGTTAGCAGTGGGGTGGTGTGATGCTACTAGGGTTCGCTTCTGCAGCTAGTCTAGGCGGTCATTAGGGGCCAGCCAAGACTGATATCCTCATTAGGATATTAGGAGCTGGGTGCCAGTTACTCTTTGCTGGGAGTTTGACCCATGTGGTAACCCGGTGGTAATCTTTTTCTTTATTGAACTAACTTGCTGTCTGCTTTCATGTTCTTCTTCTGGGTGTTGTTTCCTTTCTGCAAGAGCTGCTGAAACACTAACCACCTGAACCAAGACATCTTTGCTGGCTACCACACTCACCATCACACACACCAATGGGGGCTCTGCACTGACCACACCCTTGGGAATCCATACCTTCCCCACTTGGCTTACAACCAACTGTAAGCTCTCTTCATGCTCCTTTGCAAATTACGAATCATTACTTCCACTACCGTTTTCTCTTTGCCAGAAGTTTCTGTCTGGTATTTCCTCTGCAGGCAACTTTCATAATTTGACTTCATTTCACTTCTATTCTTCAAAGTTGTACTATTTCTTTATTCAACACCTAACTTTGTTCTTTCTGCTTTTTCTTTTCATAGTAGCTACATCTTTACCTTGATACTCTGTTTAGCTGTGACAACATCCTGAATGGAGAAATCATTTAGGCTGCTGCTGTGAACAACTTCTATGATAGATGATAGAACTGGGCTAGTTTTAAGTAGCTATGGGCTCAGATTTTTACTGTAATCATGACATTAAAAGTGTCTTAGAGTCATCTGCTTAACTGTTTCTTTCCTAATCAGAGCCACATGTTGAGCTAGTTTACTGTTACCTTTCCTAACAAAGGAAGTATGGATCAGTGCTCCATGTTCCTTGTGTATGTCTGTTTATGTCTTCTTGAACCACCTGTCGGCCTCGGGAGAAGACCGCCGACGCTGAGCATGGTTCTGCTGGACATTTCTGTCTGTCAAAAGGAAGTTTTCCTCTCCAGTGTAGATGCATGCATGCTTGGTGTGAGGGATTGCTGCAGAGCTAATGACACAGTCCAAGCAAATGTCTTATGCTCATCCAGGAGGAACGAATCCTGCAAAGTCAAAACTTGATGCAGTCACCTGGGTTTCCTGGAATCTTTTACCTGCTGTTTTAAACTATTCACAACATGTTCCACCTCCTAAAAGGTGACATATTGCCTGATGCACTGTCTGAATCGAGTGTATCATCAGTATTACTTTTTTTTTTTACCTAATTTGGTTAATAAGTTTGAACAACTAACTCAAGAACATTGAACATTCCAAATACAGTACAGTAATCAAACAAAATAAAATAGATTATAAAGAACACAAAACTAACTTTCAGGTGTCATTAAAAAGATGAAAAAAAAGGCTTAAAGGTTGATGTACTGAGTTTAAATGTTAAGATAAGTCAATAAGGTTGCAATTATATAAAAATGTTACATATAAAAAAAACAAAATGTATAGACCCAGTCAAAGATTCTTTTAAATAATTCTGCTTGTCTCAGGGTAAGCTGCTTAAACACATTGGATACAATAATCAAAATGCCCTTCTGCCATGCAATTTCCATTAGGTATAAATTAAATAGTTTTAATAATATCACTGGCTATATTGTACATTCTTTTATAAATCTATTGAAAATTATCAAACTGTTTTGCTGGTTCTCTCTAAAGTCAGGAAATGAAATTATACACACCAATATCTCTCAAGCAAATGTAGTGCAGCTCTTGCTGTGAAAAGTCAGCTTGACATGATAGCAGTATACGTATATGAATAGCACACATCAGGTACACAGTGTGAAAAATCAATTGGTCTGTTGAAAACGAGTCAAGGTGTTTCTGGAAAGGAGCAGCCTAATCAGTTGATTGAACACCTTTTTCTGAGTATTTGTTCTTGATTCATTTCAGCTGTGTTGCCTTCACAGACTGGGTTCTGTATTAATATAACACCCTTGTAAAGACACACCGTATGCTTCATAAAATGATCCCTTTCCCAATTTTTTTCTGTCTCCAGCTGTTCTGTACTGGCATCAGTGTTTGGAAATGTTATTTTTGTTCCCCGAGGACTGACACATGGAAACTAAGTGTAGAAAGATATAGTCAATCAGCTCAGACCTGCACCAAAATGTTGGGGTCATTACATGGAGCTGTACGACCTGTCATTGTGTAAGGCTTGTCTCACATCCTGGCCAACATCCTAAGGTGTTTGATTTATTAAGCTGCTTGGTTTGTACCAACCTATTCATCTTTCAGGTGGCTACTTATTACTTACAGTTGAATAGTATTTATAGACACAACAATATTAAGAAAACTATTGTTTCTCAAAAGACCCTTGAAGATAACATACAGTAGATAGTCACGTATTAAAATATCTGACATTTAAAAGGGTAATGTTGCATGTCTTTACACTATAATGCTCTAATGTGATGCATATGAGAACATTTTACATGTCCAATATTTTCCATGTGCTCTTAAAACCATGTTATTACATGACTGTTGGGTTAATTGGCATCTCCAAATTGTCCTTAGGTGTGAGTATGTGCATGGTTGTATGTCTTTGTTTATCTCTGTGTTGCCCTGCATCAGCCTGACGCCCTGTCCAGGGTGTAGGCCTTTCATCCTTAGTCTGCCGGAAATAGGGGCCGGCCAAACCACGAGCCGGCAGAACCAGCAGGTGAAAATGAATGGACGGATAACATTGAGGATCTTTGTTTTTAATGATCTTTCCAAAAATAAATGTTTCTTATTTGCCATGATTGACCACTCTTATAATGTCACCAAAATGTTTCTGTTTGTTTAACATTCCTACTTTTGCTTCTGGACTCACTGAGTAAAATCAGTGACAAATTTGTAGATTTCTTCTCTAAAAAGTTTCATCTTTTTTTTCCAAGCACAACACTATGTAACTTGCATCCACTAATGTAACATCAAGGTTTAACACTGCACTGTAGCAAAATTAAACTGGTTTCCTTTATGTTTCATTCATTCGGATCGCAAAACTCTTTGGACCAAGAGCAGTTCCTTATTGTTGGGATCCGGAGCCTGTCGCTCCATCTTTCCTCCAGCAGAGTGCGCCTCGAGTCCCCTGGGCTGGAGCCCT
>JAUZNJ010027826.1:0-16525 GCA_034780135.1 Jordanella pulchra | reverse complement strand
CTTTTCATTCGTGATGATCTAGAAATCATCCACTCCATCTCATTCCCACTATTTCCTCCTGATGTAGAAGCCATGTAGCTACAGTCAATGTACAGCTTATGCGAACCGCCAAAATTCAAATCCTACCGCCTTGTTTGTTCCGTTCACTCTCCAACCAAACCTCCGCCTCCCTCAACGTACACTGTGAATTTCCTAGTTTTTATGCGTCCATATTTCCGTGTTGGACTTGATCCATAAAATCGAGATGACTAGGAACAACCAACTTCTTCATTACACTTTATGTTACGTGTTATTTTTTTTATGTAACTTTATCTTTTCCAGTGCTTCAGTCAATATGTGCAACTATTTACAGACAAGTTTTATAAAATTCAGTCACACATACACACATATATTGTATATTTTTATTTTAATAACTTTACGTTTGATTTGATTTCAGTTTATCTATTTCAGATGCATAACCAAGTATATAACAAAACATTGACTCAAAAGGCTTCCTTATTTTCTGGGTTTGGTTGCTTAAACTTTGCATAATTTTAAGAATGAAACAAATCACTGTAGCTGCAAATAAAGCAGTGGGTTAAACTACTAGCATATAAATAAAAAAAGGTTATATTTTAACAAATAAGGTATTTTTAGAGCTAGATTTAATTTAAGGTGTATGGTTTCTTTTTAATATTTATGAATCAACAATGTTAATAAATGTTTGCTTTGATTAAGAACAGAGATATCTAAATGTAATAAGTGAAATAAAAAACAAACGAAAAACTAAATTCCTGTAAAGTTAAATTTTCCGGAAAATGTTTTAGATTGTTTTAAAAAAATATTTGCTGTGCTTATGAAATCAACCCCAAACCTGCAAGTATGCCTGCAAGTCATGAAGGGGGAACAAATAGTTCGGTATCTTTGAGCTATGATTGGTCAGAATAGTGCACGTGATTTTAGAGGATATGACGTTGGGTGCATTGGACGTAAACATGGAGGAGAGAGAAGCACTGAAAAGGCAGATTGAACTTTTACAAGGTTTTTTTCTGTTTTTTGATCAATTTCTAATGTTTTGTGTGACACCAGGGAGGGAGGAAACCTTTCTGCTGCTGTTTAATGTGTTTAAATCAGATGTCTGTGGTGCTGTGCAGTTTTCTTTCATACAGTTAGGATGGAAACGTTAGCCGTTGGCTTTATGCTTAGATTAAGTTTAAGAACTTTAATGCCGCTAATGTGCAAAAACTGACGTTTATTTGAATTGACAAATACTGTGTTACTTTCGAGCCAAAGAGTTGTGTGTGTGCCAATAATTTCTATTGTTCTGTCTACTCGAATGAGTTCAGAATGATTCAAATAGATGAGAAACCAATTTCTTTAAATTAAATCATCAATTGTTTGCTTTACTTAAGTTGCGAGAAAATTTCTTTGTTTTATAGCAAGTATTTTACGTTGGAGTCCGGGGTATGTGCTAAAGATAGCCTTGTTTGATGGGACGAAAAACAAGCTAGTGGAACTTGTCAGTCATCCAAGAAATTCAGCAAAACAATTGGACTTAAATGCATGTAAACGCAAACGTTTATTCGTTTTAGATAGACGTTTACAAGTACGAGAATCAAAGTTGATCTTTTTCCTTAAAACCTGCTAGGTTAAACAAACAAGATACTTTTATTCGGGAAAATGACGGAACTAATCTGACGTATTACAACATAATAAAGATGACGATTGCTTTTCCAGGTTTACAATGAAATTATATATTTAATCAAAAATAAAATTAAGGCAAGAAAAATGAGAAAACTAAAAAAAAAAAAATATCCCTTCCATATTTAAATGATGGAGAAATCGTTTTCCCTCTTAAAAAAAAAGTTAGGTTTTCAAAGTTTGGTCTTTATTAATCCCAATATCTCTGGAGCAATATCCTTTCCACAGATGAAACCATCTCCAACAATAATAATACTCCGTTTTTATTATCACAGTTATACGTTAGAATGAAAGTTGTCCTCCCAGTGGACATTGTGGGGTTAAGGGCCTTGCTCAGTGGACAGGCTCAGCCTCTATACATCGCTCGCGATATCCTTCACTGGAGCTAGGGAGCTGTAAGTACTTCCACAATGCTTTGCATGACAGGAAGTATAGGCCTGCCCACCTTACAGACATTAACAAAGTTATTACTTCAGATGTACTTAGTTTGACATACAACTATACACACCTTCATGTCCTTTGGTTTGTGTAATGGAGAGCTCAAATTGTTTGCTTTATATAAGTTTTATGGAGGTCTGGACTACCTTTCTTACACCCTGTAGATTTTCTACTGTTGCCCCTAAAAAAGGAAGAATGTAGGAGCAACAGTTTGATAAATTCTGATGAAGCCCCAGAGTAAACCTCTGAGGTTTAAATTGATGATCTTGTGGCTCCTGGAAGCAAACACCCCTGATTATACAGGCTTGTTACTGATTGTGTGGAGCCACCAATGTCCAACTGTACGCATTTTAAATTTCAAAAGCTAATTTCAAATTCAGTGGATTTTTCATTCCAGCCTGAATATACAGAGCTGTAGAATGAGGACCTGTTTAAGTTTTATGTTTAGAAAAGATATATATTTAAAATCCAAGATATAAACTTAATGGGGGAAAAAAATCCCAAATGTTTGTGTCAGTTTTCCTCTGTTTTTTATGATTTATTTTATGTTTCTAAACAATTTTAAATCAAAACAATTTTTAAATTCTCAGATCTTATCAATAAGCATAAGAGCGTCCATGGAGATGAACCAATCACTGCAGCACAGCAGACGCAACCTGAAGTTTCTACAGCAGCTAGAGGCAGAGGTTTCAGCACATCTGTTTTCCAGCCTCATAGCTCCAGAGGGTGGCCCTATGCTCCTCAGAGCCGTGGAAGTTGGAGGAAAACCTACTCTCTGAGGAATAACTGCCCCCAATCCTATGTGAGACCCCCATCAGCTGCTCCCTGCGTTCCACTTCATCCATCAGCCTCCAAATATGGAACTGGCAGCATCCCTGCAACAATCAGCAGCAGAGGGAATGAAAGTAATATCACCAAAACTGTCACTTCATTATCAGGGAATCCTAATCGGGAGAAAGAGGGAATTGCAGGCAGGAAAATGGGGATGAGTGGAGCATCAACAGAACCATTAAACACTGGTTCTGAAAAGCAAGGCTCAAGTTCACGTGGAACCAGTATCCATCAAGATGCAACAAAGACTCAGGAATGTCATCAAATGGCTGAAAACAGACCTGTCATCCTGCCGGGAAAGAAAACTAGTGCTTCCTTTAATGTCCCCTCTGCTGCTAAAGCAGGCACTTCAATAAGTTCTCAGAGAAGGATTCAGACACAGAACAAGCCTTCCCTTAACAATGAAACGAGTGTAGAAACTAGCAGGGCTCTGTTCAGTGATCCCACCACACCGGCTCTACCTTCTCCTTCCAAAGAATCAAGACTCTCCTCACAAGATGTCTCATCCCAAACCCCACATGGACAGGTTAATGCACCCTTTTTACAAAAATCCAAATTCACCTGGGTGAAGAGCCAGACTGTAGACATGGAGCCCAAAGCAGTCAGTTCTGTTTCTGTACCAACAAACAAGGTTACTGCTTCTCAACAATCGGTCATTAAAGCGGCAGCGACAGCTGGGAGTCCATTATCAGGTGCATTAAGTAAGAAAACACCTAAAAAGTTTCCCCGAAAACTTAGTCCTGTCGCCGTAGCCCCTAAAACCTCAAAGTACAGATGGGTTTCATCCTCTGGAGTCCAACCCAAGACACAGCGCAAGCCGTTATCCCCCAAAGCCCTAACTGCTCCGCAGAGAGGCCTGGAGAGAAGAGATGCTGCCAAGAAGCTTAAACCAACCTCCGCTCTGCCTGCAAGACCGAAGAAGGGAATCACAGCTTCCTCTACCAGCTCAGCAGTCGTGAGCCGTTACTGTTGGAAGGCTGGAGGGGTAACAGCAGGGTCGCTGACAGGGACTGTAACGGCTGGCAGCCGTAGATCTGCCTTCCACTGGACGGCAGAGAAAAGCATCAGAGGGCTAAAGGTCGGACATGTTTCTCCAACTTTACCTCAAAGGGCTTACCTCCGCTCCTCCTCCTCTCCCGGTGGGTTCAAGCTTCGTAGCAGGATGAAAATAATCAGGAAGTCCCCCTGCAGGTACATTCACAAACTAATTTCATTACCAGGCTGACATTTTTCCAGATAAGCTCTTTGCTTTCTTTTGCCAGAAGGTGGCAGCAGAGAGTTTTAAAGGTGTGTTTCAATAAGATCAGTGGGCAGAGCAGTCCTCTTTTAATCTGAAAATTATTGGGTTGATTCCAACTTCCTCCTGTGACATGTCACTGTGCCCCTGGGCAAGGAAATCTTGAGTTGTTTGCTGATTAGTTTATGCACAAAGAGATTGATCAAGTGAATGTGGCTAAAGTGTAAAGTGCTTTGATTTGTCAGTAAAAAGCAAAATAGCTCTGTATAGATTCAGTTAATCTAGTTTAGGATTGGAATGAATGACCTGGCATAAATGTACTAAAATAGTTAACATTCAGTTTAAAAATGTTATTGCATAAGACAATAACATCTTTTTTCATTATAACAAGCTTTAAAATGCTGACAATCTTTATAGTGACACGTATTTCATTTTACTGTAGGACTTTGCACCTGTCCACCCTTCATACATGTCATATCTGATAATTACTCATTTCATATCTCTTGGCTGACAAACTCAGGAGGAGATATTTTATATAATAGTCTAATTTTCCAAGAAGCTTAAGTTTGAGTTTTCCATTATCTGAAAATCCGTTATTTACATCTATCTACAAAATTCCCTTTTCAAAATTGTATCATTGAAATAAGTTCCTCTTAAATGAAATTCGGTATTACTGAGATGCACCAGTAATCTTTGTGGATTGATGTTCATCAGTGCAGTTCTCTCTCTGTTCTGATCTTCAGGATGAAGCTTTGTTCTCTGTTCTGTCTCAATATTCTGCTCTCAGTGTCGGTGGATCAGAGAAGGCAAGCAGCCTGGTTTCAGGAAAGTTTTCTCCACGTAGTCGCCTGCATGCTCTCACCAGGGGCACTGCAGGACTCCGGAGGATGCCTTCCAGGGAACTGGTCTGTTTTGGCAGACACAAGCTGAGGCGCCTCTCCCCTACCTCATCAAAAAGTAAGAAACACACATCAGGATACTTATAATTGACCAGTTTGCTTTACAGTAACTCATGAACTGAAAGGAGTAAAGTTAGGATACTGTCATAGTTTCTTGTCCAGTTGACCCTGTATTGTTTTATTACTTAGATGTTTTTAAATGAGCTTTTTTTTAGTTTAAATTTGTAATTTTTTGTCCCATATTTTAACCTCATTTTAAAATGCATTCTGTGGTATGAGTATAAATACATAAATGGAGATTTCTGCCTATTTATTGTTTAAGCTTCACTCTTGTGTTTGAAACTCATTGCAGTTATTCTACACTAACTTTTACATGTGTTTGTTTAACTGTTTAGGATGTAGTTGCTAGA
The DNA here is from genome assembly GCA_034780135.1 of Jordanella pulchra. NCBI lineage: Eukaryota > Metazoa > Chordata > Actinopteri > Cyprinodontiformes > Cyprinodontidae > Jordanella > Jordanella pulchra. The sequence goes on along the minus strand of JAUZNJ010027826.1, from coordinate 11,030 downwards.
TAATGCCCAAAAAGTTAAACAGCTTTTACTGATGGTTTCAAGTCCTGCCAACTAGGATCCTGTGGCTCATCTGTCTACTAGCAGCTAATAGAATAGACTCTGTGCACAACTTCACTACTTCTTAAACTTAAAACAGCTCCTTTGTTTTCTGTCTTCCTCTACTGGATGAACTGATGAATCCAGGTGTGCATGACCTCAGTAACCATGACAATTCTGGATAGACACACCTGGATTAATTCAGTTCATTAGTTCATCCAGTAAAGAAAGACCAGAAATAAAGGAGCTGCTTTAAATTTGGAAAGTAGTTGAGTTTTGCATAGAGCACTTTGTTGCACAGACTTTTAGAAGTTTTAGTTGTTGTTTTAAAGTCAAACAGGATTCATTTAACTGTCATTTGACTGGTTTCTGTTTCAAGTTTAGTGGTTTTAACAGGTTATACTTTAGTTTCCTTCAAAATGTTTGGCTAGTGATTGTGGTTGATGTGTTCTGCTATTGCTATGTGTCACTGTAGTTTCCTCTTCCTACCTGCCCCCCCTGTTCTACACACTTTTAATGTTTCTATATATAGTCCAGTGGTATATAAGTCGTATATATATATATATTTTTTATATTTACAATGAAACCTTTAAAGATAGTAACACAAACAATTTAAGAGAATTGAAAGAGAATGTACTCGTGCATCATTAGCAACTAATGACGCTTACATTGGTTTCCCAATGGCAATTTTCTTGAAAAAAACAAAACAAATTTAAAGGGTTGTTTCCCTTTTTTCAATGCTTTTGATCCTTTCTCTTTTAAAATCTAAAATGTTTAATGGTCAGATTTAATCTTTTAACAGCTCAAGATTAATTAAAGCTGGATTCTAAATCACAGAAAGTAGGGCTGGGAGAGTAATTAATTTAATTGATCAATTCAATTTTCAGTTAATGAAGAATTGATGTTTGTTTTATCTGGATTTTTTTTTTTCCCCAAGTACACTTCCATAGCTGAGAGTAACAGCAGTTTGTCGCCATTTGTTTATAGATGTATACTTAAACTAGCTCACTGTGCAACAAACACCTCTACATGCAAACATCTCGTCTGTCATAATTTCATCATTTCCAATAGCAAAGCCTGCCAACTTTCTTTACCAGCATGTCTCAGACTTTGATTTAGTTGTAATTAAATTCAGGTTAACTCACAGAAGGGATGTTTGAAATAAAAGTAACTTGTTTTTAATAATTTCGTAATTATGTTATTTTTAAATATCTTATGTAATTAATTTAACATAACTAAAAGTAGTAGAAGAAAACCAATTAGTCTGATTTGATGTGATATTTATGACCTCAGTGGTTTTAAAATGAAGTTTATTTACCTTCAGATCAGCTTTCAAGTTCTTCTGTTCCTTTTTTCTCAGGCTAGATTTTTGTGAACTGACTTTTCCTTCACATAATTTTACACAGAAAAAGTACAACTGAGTTGGAAAGACTAAAAAGTGTTGGTAAGATAAGCGAGGTAAAGCTGCATTGTTGTTGCTATTGAGAAGAGATGTCTGTTTTAAAGCTAAAGGGACACAATACCATTATCTTTCCTTTTTTTGGATTCCTTTTAAGTCTAAATATTCCAGTTACAGCTGCATGACGGATCCTATACAAGGCTGAACATATAATTACATTAAATAAAACATTTTCTAAAGACTGGCTTTTCATACAGTTTTTTTATGTCCATATTGGGTTTTTTTCCTACATGCCAATTCCTATTAGATTTTTTTATAGAGATTTTTTACTTTCTGTTTTGTCAGTTCTATTTTATTTTAAGACAGATATATTATAAATTTGAACCAGTTTGTAACTTTTTCCAGTAGAGGGCAGCAAATAGCATCCATGACCTACTTTGTAGGGCCTGCTGCCACAGAAGAGGCTTACAGACAGATTATAGGAGGAGCAGGGGGGTGGGGGGGCTGGGGGTGTTAATTGATTGCCCAATTCAGCCGTGATGGCGAACAAGTGCCGATAGTGGGTAATTTGCAGGGGTGGATGCAAGCGGCGCTGCTGCTATCAAGCCATGGCACCACTCTCCCTTCAGCAGATAAAAAGGAGCTAATGCATAATTATCCTTTTGCAAATTGGATTGTTTTAACGAACTGTAGAATATAGGCCTAACCTGATGGAAAGCAATCATTGTTTTTACAGCCCTCCCCTCCTCCCTCTGTCTCTCCCTCCACTGGCCCCTCCAGCCCTCCGGTCGTTCTGAGCGCACCCTACACGCCTCATGCCCATCTTGGTGTAATCTCCCATTCTCAGTGAAGTCAGAAGACATTAGAAAAGCCATCACTATTAACATTAGGCTTCATTCCTCCTCATGGCTCTTTGTCGAGTGGTCTGATTCTCTTTCCTCGGCTTGGATATTTTTCAGACTACCTCTTTGATCCCATACAAACAACTAAATGCCATGCAGTGGTAACATGTGCATCTCTAATTAAAGACGGGTGTTAAGATTCAGACTCGGGAAAGGTGGAGCAAGGGTAAGTGAAAAGGAAGATGGAGCGAGGGAAGCTGCGTGTAGCCGTCTGCGCCTCTGATAAGAACCGCTAATAAAGAGCAAATTGAATTACTAATGATGGGAAGCAGAGTCCCTATAGATGAGCCCGTTAAAAACAACCTTATGACCACTCACAAATGCATGATAATACGCTCACAAACAATGTTTCTTAATTTCCTCCTCAATGACTAGTTTGAGCCTACTGGCCACGTTAACGGGGGGGTTGGCGTTCTGAGGTGCTTGGTTATCTCTGGTTTAATTTAAAGAGGGCATAAACCTAAGTAAGCAGTTGGGACTGTAATGAATCGATGGTGTGTGTGTGTGTTTGTGTGCGTGTCTGTGCTAGTATGTACCTAGTGGCGGCCATGGATCCCAGATAATCAAGTAAAGCAGATAAATGTCCAGAACGGAAAGAAACCCGTGAAGATGCTGAGCCATGCAGCTCCAAGCCCCATGCAACAGCTTTCTTGAGCATCTTAGGTCTCTATCTAAACTCTATCTTTTTCCTTCCATTTCTGTCAGATAGTTTGTCTCTTTACTTACTTGTTCTAGGCTGTTATTAGTATGGCAGTTCTCCTTTATAGAGGGGGTTGCGTTTTTGAAAGAAAACCAGATGTCCTTTAGGACATTTGAGAGCACAGAAATGTTGAAGAGGGTTGCCCTGGTCACATGGGAGCAATATTGACCTGCAAATAGAACCTAATCTGTGGTAAACTAGCTGCATCTAACCTTGGTCTCTACTGAAAAAGCATGGTGATCACATCATCGTGCTGATGTGTTTGTTCAGTTACAGCAGAGAAGTTGGTCCGAGTTGACAGGAATATTAATGGTTAATCAAGGGCAGAGTTGCTTCTAGCAGGAGAACAAAAATGAGCAAAGATTTCAATCTCTAGATGTGCCAATCTGTTAGACGCATACTTCAACAAACTTTTAGCTGTAATTGCAGCAAAGTATTCCTGAGAGAGACGGTGAGCTTCGTATGAAAATAAGAAAAGAAAAATCTAAATACAATTTGCAGTTTTGTAACATTGGGTCTTGGTTTATAACTTAGAATTCCACTAAGATATTTTGAGGTTTGGGTTTGTACTGAATAATAATAATCGTAGCAATCATCAACTGCTTCATCCAGGACTGGGTCACAGAAACCCCCGTCTAAACAGAAATACCTAGACATCTCATTTTAGGGCCAGTTGGGGACTAACCCTGGTCTCCAGCATGTCCTGCCCTTTTCTGTGGATCTCCTTCAGGAACTCCTCCAAGGCATTTAAGACAGTTGTCAGAGCCTCCTCAACTGAGTCCTCTCGATGTTGAGGAGCAGTGACTCCTCTGGGTGATCGCCCCTGCAGAGGAAGCTCTTTTCAGCTGCTTCTATCCAGGACCTCATTGTTTTGCTGATGACCCAGGTTTCATGACCGTAGGTGAAGATAGGAACCAAGACCAGTGCGTTGAGACATTCGTTTTTTTAGCTCAGCTCTTTCTTCACAACAGGTGGGTGCAGCATCTGCATTCCTGCGACAACAATACCAGTCTGTGTGTCAATTTCCCTCTTAATTCTCTCCTTACTTTTGAACACGACCACAAGATACTTGAACTCTTCTTGAATCAGGAACTTCTGTTGGACCTGGATCAGGCTAGGCATTCTTTTCTGGTAGGATTTGTTACACGATAAAAAATGTCAAGGGTGTGAATACTTTTAACAGAAACATTAATTGAACTGATCTGTGTCACAGTGGTAAAGAGAGAATCGCCTCATTGGTATCATTGCTCCTCCTTAAGTGGGTGTTGCCTTACATTCACACGGTGTTCATCCATGGTCGTAGATAACAAAAAGGGTACCGTCACTAACTCCTTTGTAGCTAAATGAAATATTAGCTTTGGTACTGCTAAAGAATTAAAACACGTAAGGAAAGCTAATGCTAACTGTGAAGATGACTCAGGGTTACTAAATCACAATGTAAAAGCAGCCCACCTTGTTGAAACTCAAGTTAAAAGCATAAAAACAGTTGTGTCTAAGGAGACAAAAATGGTTCTTGACAAACCTTCAAGCTAAACGTTTATGCTGTACATATAATCTGACCTTAATCTGATACTTCTGCCAGTTTTAGACTGAAATTTTGAGTCAAGTTCCTGTGCATAGACCAGTTATGCATCACATTGTGGGATGTAAGACAAAAACTGATAAACAAGGTTTGCTCTGACACCAGAAAGTTATCAGTTGAAAAATTCAATTTAAAAAAAGCAATATAATCACAATTTTAAAAATCACAAGTTTCAAATTTCAGAGGCATTCAATTATTTTCACATTACATTTAACAGGAGTTAAACACTAGATTTCTTACTCCAGTCTTTTGTTAATACGTTTAAAGTGGGTTTGCCACCACACACACGGGAGAGAGATTTGCAGCTATCACGTAGAGCCATGCATGCAAGTAAAAATAAGCAGTTTTTCATACAAATGTTATAGTAAATTCCTGCAACAATGGACTCTGGACAGGCAAGCTTTCAAGGTCTTGAAACAGCTGAAACTCTGGAGTGAAACATCTGCATGCTTTTTTTAGTGCAAAGGAAAGTCTAAACAAAACCTTCCTTACAATATTGGTTATAAAAAAAATCTATATGTTGATTTTTTTTTTGGCTAAATCGATCAGCCCTGGCACACATTAAGGCATCAAAGGCCAACATCAGTAAATCTGCTGCTGTATCCCATCATGTTATCAAAGGCAGGCTTGTACCACAGTACTGGAACATCTCTCACAGATCAGTATTCTGTGCTGTGTGATTGGATTTTATAAAATCTTCTATTTTCCTGGCCCTCTAGGACAACATAACAACTTGCTGCACATAAATAATACATTTTCTGTCCTGTCATTCGGATATGTTTTCGTCCATTGTCTGACCAGTACTCTTTTGATGTTTCTCACCTCCTTACCTCACCGCCCTCTTTGATTGTTGTGCACTTAACTGACCCCAGCTGTGCTTTATGCTTTGGTTTCACTTGTTATTCTTTTTTATGTTCCTTGTAGTTCAGGTGACACTGTGATGCTGTCCGCTTTAGCTTTTGAACATGCCTTCCACTCCAATAAGACACCGTGGAGCTGATTACCACCACTGAAGAATCTTTGCTCCTTCCCATCCTCTCTTCGTTCTATTGGGTTCCACTTGCTCTGTCTGCATTTGTTTTCACCATAAATCAGCAAAGCTGTTTTGAAAGGAGGCCTATCTCATTGACATTTTCCACTCTCATCTCTGATGTATTCATGCATCAGAGCATTCAGTACATGTAAACTAGCTTAGCCAGCCAGACTGACTAATGCCACAGTAACCATAACAGTCAAGATTGCAGCTGCAACAGAGCAATGTTTTGATTATGCTTCTTAATATGTCCTGAGTATGCTTTTTATTTATTAAATGTGAGCAACTGGTTGCTTTAAGAACATCTCTTTTTTTTTTTAAAGAAAGATGCTTTTTGCGTCACATCCGTCGTTATCTGATTGGTTCGGAACTGTTTCCACTCCACCCGCTCCTTTCCAGGCTAGTATGCTGTGTGTGATGTAAATTCGTCTGGCCAGGCTGAATGCAAATATGTTGGACAGTCAGCAGGCATTTTGCATCACATCTGATGCTTCATGCTGAACTTGATGTTTTCTGCTAAAGGAATCAATATTAAACCGAGTTATAAACTCAGCTTTTGACCAGCAGTTATGACTTTACATTATTTTAGTCATAACCTGAGATATTCAGGATGTTCGGTTCACAGATCAGATGGCAGGATATTTATAGCAGCGTTAGCCTGTTGCATGATGTAGATGTGAGTGTTAAGAAATATGTTTGGGTTACTTTTTTTTCTCTATTCTTTTGTATCTGTCTTTTTTGTTGTTGAATTTCCCTTCGACATTTTTCTATCTCTGTATTCGGGTTTGCACAGCAGGCATGACGTTGCCTTTGCTTGTTAGTGTTATTATGACAAGTCATTTAGGTCCAAATGGAGTTAAAGTATGATGGTTATGTAATTATTTTGCATAGTAATCATTGAGTATTTTTACACAGGGGGTTTGCCAGTCAATCAGCCACAGATTGCAATAGGTCCATTTATTCTGTTAAGGTAATAAAACATAAAACCCTTTACCTTTATGGCCTATGAATCCATCTAAAAACAGCGTTTAGTTTGATGTGTTATCAGATAGGCCATAGACTTTGATGCCTAGTGTAGAATAATCTTGTAAATTCAAATTAACCACATGTGCTAAAGAAATTGCAACTTTTTTTTTAAAGCTCTTTTGTCTTTAGAAAAGTAATAAGGGGGAAATTTCAAACTATGCGGGCAGACTTTAATAGGAAACTATAAACTGTCCTGGCCTGGTAAAGCCTTATGGATGTACCTCTAGTTAAACATGTTATGAACCTCCGTGGGTCTCACTCCCCAGTTGCCACTTCTGTTGTAAACTTTCATGAACTATTAAAAAAAACATGGAGCTGAAATAGGGAGGGCTTACATGTGTCCCCACAGCAGCAGCTATTACATGCCTTTACCAACTGATTATTAAACATCCTGGCAGCCAGTATGTTTCTAAGTCTGTGACTTGTGCATCTATCCACTGTTTCCTTTTTTGACTTCGTCTTGGCTCGGCAGCCGTTTGTTTATTTTTGCTTGTTTATTTGCATCACTCTCTGGTTCACACTTGATCCAGTTTCTCCCACTTTTCCTTCACACTACGACCACTTGTCCCGTAGTCTGGTTTCACTGACTCACTGTCCCACATTTACACTCGCGCGCATGTCCGTGCATGTTCCCTCCCATAGATACTGAGCCAGCTTATAGCCCGTTGCACACAGCTGCATGTGCTCTATAAGCCTGCTTTAAGCATCAGTTTATTCTATCAGCTCCGTTATAAGTCAGATAATAGTAATAGTTTATGTGACTAATGGTCCCATCAGCTGTTTTTTGACACAGTTCCCTAAATGCCATTCCTGATCATATTATCGGTCAGTCTAAAACACTCGCACACATTCTGCTCATTCCTGCTCACTTTCTCAGGCTCTCTGTGTCAAACAGGTGGACGTCTGTCTTCTCTTTCTGTCCATGGCCTTTAGCTGCTTCCTTTCTCTTTGTGTCTGTCACCATTTGTCTCTCTCGCACATGCTCCCCCCTGACATGTGCGCCCACACACGCGACAAACCACATATCCAGTTTTGTTGCATTGCCATAATGATTTAGGGAGGAACTGCAGTTGTCTCTGCAGAAAGAGGATGTGCAGACTTTACATTTTTAACTTTTTAGGATGCGTATCAGAGCACAAACTTCTGCATGCATTAATCCTGGAGGCTCTTATGTTGCTTGAATAATTCTGTTTGTCATGTAAGATGATGTGTTATGAAGGATTGGCTTAGTATAGCTCTCTGCGCTGGTACACTGTAACATTTGGCATTTTGATTAACCTCTCAAGACTCAAGGGGCTATGCATGCCAGTGATCTGAACACTGTACCTTCTCAACTCTGCGCAGCTTTTAAACTGTCAGTTGGCCATAATTAAAATTGTACTCATTTGAGCCCAACACCCTGGCCTTTCAGTGTGAACCTGGACTGTGGGGAACGCTTGTAGCATTGCCTTAGCTTATTGATTTTAAATAAATGTGGAAATAATTGTCTGTATTTTAGAGTTTGTTTTTTTCACTGCTTTATATGTCTTTTTTTTTTTTTTTATTAAAATCTCAGATCATCTAATGCGTCTTCATGAGGGAAGAGACCGAGTTGTATGTTGAGGGGAGTGACCGGTATGTGTTGAAATGTGTAATCAATACTATTGAGCCCAGAAACTTGACCCTGGTATGATAGTGACTCGTTCCCAGTTAAGGAGGTAAATGTTTTCTTGGTATCCAGAGGAGTGACCCACAAGTCGGGCTGTCTGAATAAATCAGAAACCTAACAGGATGCAAGCAGAGGCCTCTAATTATTTGAGAACACATGGCAGGCAACATGTGTCACGTATTGGTAAATGACTCAGCTGCTGTAAACGTCCCATTATTGAACAGCCAAATCCACAGTTCCTAAAAATCGTCACTACCGGACATCTTTTTTGCCAGAGATTCACCAGTACTCATAAAGAGATTAGGTCTAGGAGGAAAAATTTGGAAAACTTGGCATTATAATTGGTCAGCAATGTTCTGCATTACCGCCATCTTGTGGTTTTGCTGTTTAGCGAAAAAACAAAACATGGTCTAATCAAGAATAGAATTACATAACTTTTTTTTCAATTTCTATACCACTAATAATATGGGTTTTTTTTATATTTAACTTGTAATTTGACGATTTTTTCCTAGTCTATGTATTGAAGAGAGCACAAAATAGTGAATGTGTAATAAGTCTTCATTTTAGATACATCAACCACTCATAAAACATTTCAAGGCCAGGTTTCTTTTCACATCTTCTGATGCAGAAGCAGAAGCCCCTCTGTGCTGTTGAATCCTGTTTTGGCTCAGAGATGATCTGGCTCATAGCTATATTATCCAATAACTATGTTTAAAATCACTCCACTCTGTCGTACTATGATAAACAGCTCACTTATGTTGGATTTAAAATGGTAAAAGACAGATTCTAGCAGCGTGCCATAAATGCCACTCTGCTCTTTGAGACCAGATGCCACCTTTGGACATCAGCACGCTTCACTAAATACGACCCGTTAGAAATAATAGTGAACTCCATAATAATAAAGCCATGCGTCCATCTTCTACTGCTCATTAGGGTCACGGGGGGGTTGGTGCCTATGCCTGGCACTCAGTTTTTTTTCTTCTTTTTTTATGAAGCTTATTCAATATTTTTAATTGAAAGATCTGTTTCTAGAGGTTTTATTTTTTATTCTTGTTATTCTATCAAATTGTGATCAAATCCATAAAGTCTGAAGTAGTCAAGATCCACAGTGGTTGGTCATTAGTTCTTTACTATAAAGGAGGACTTTTAATGAATCTTGGATCAAAAACTCATGACTAGTGCTGGAAGTGTTGTTACATTATTAAGTCCACTATTATTAACTCATCCACTGCAGTTTTCCTCAATATGTTTTACTCACAATTGTAAGTAAATGCTAGTAATCAATGTAAATGTGCTGACATGCAGCACACAGTTTGTTAATGTCATTTGCCAGGATGTCATCAGAGTTTACTTAAGCATTTACTAGTTGAAATGTGCTTGCAAACAGATTGGGAATGATTTTGCACAAAATGTATCATATTCAATAACATATTAAAACTGAAAAACAAACTGTTGGCAATTCCATTTATGGAGGACTGAAAATGACTATTTAGGATCCATGTGCAAATGCTGCTCACTGTGTTACATCAGGGTGTGTGTGTTTGTTCTGGTAATGGGGAGGGGAAAGTCAGAGGCCATAAGTTGCAGCTTCATAAATCTACCTTTTGTCAGCTGTAGAGCCTGCTGGTACCATTGCTCAGCCCCTCTTCTGGCGACCCTGTGACAGTAACCTAATCTGAGCGATCTCTCCTCCATATGTCTGCACTCTGATGTGTTTCCATAATAATCATCTGGGGGAGTGGGCGTTCAAGTGGGAAGACAGTCAAAGGAGCTCTTGGCATTTTATTCTCGTCCCAGACGCACGGACAAGTACATATAAGCACTCTGTTTCAAACACTGATGACATGCTCCATGATCATTGAGTTCAAAAACTTTTATTGAAGTCCTCAAGCAAAATTTGCTCACAGCTGAATCAAGGGGTAGTGTAACTAAAATATGGTTACAAACTGAAATAAAAAGTGGCTCTGGATAAATCCATTTGCACAGTTGCAGCAGGTTTATACACTATGACAACTAAACTCAGAAATTTGAGATTGATGTTATATAATGTACCAAATCCTCAAAAAATACTAGGATACAGTTGTCAGAATAAATGCATTAAATCCTACAAGTCATGAACTGTTGAAAATGTTTCCTGCATTAGTCTAAGTTTAGTATGATAATCACTGACTGGATCGTACGAAGTATATATGGAGTTGCATGACACAGTGACTTAGTTTCCTTGCTGGTCACTATACAGACCAGGCATAAAAATTGCTCTTTAAATTAATGAGAGAAGTTTTTAACAGGGTACACAAAGGGTATAGTATTACAAAACTAATGCCAACAATGCGTGTGCTACATCTGTTAGAGCCAAACCTTGTGTTAGTACTGTACAACCAAACTATGATCAGCACTGCATGGTTATAAACAACAGCGCGTCAACCTCCAGGCAAATTAACAGGAGTCTTCCAGTTACCTGATCATGTTAAGTATTGAAATTATTCCAGGAACCCCGCCTTGAAATCATAGCGGGTCTTAACTGTATCTTGTAGCTGATGACTTGTTAACAACTTTGCAGGGACAAAAAAGGGCAAGGAGTCTGGCTGATGTTACGTCATCAGGATTTAATTTCATCTTCTAAGCCCTAAATACAGCTAATTGATCTAGCTTTGGTTTTTAGGACAATTGGTGTTTATCTGGATATTATATATATATATATTTA
>JAUZNJ010027825.1:0-16526 GCA_034780135.1 Jordanella pulchra | reverse complement strand
TTTTTTTCTTTTATAAAGAAATGTCATTACGGCTACAGAGTGTTGGACTCTTTGCTTTAGTTTTCCTTTGGTCAATCATTAACATCCTCAGCAATGAGGTTAAGTCTCATAAAGTCGTCGCCTGTTTTAAAAGTTGAGTGGAAGGAAAAACTGTGATAGAAAAACGCGCATAAGAAACAGATAACGACATTCTTTAAAGGATTCTGACACCAGAGCCAACAACACATCTGAGCTGAAGATGGTTTTATTAAAACAACCTGGGCTCCCCTAAAAAAAATCTATTTTAATAGTCTTATTTTGTAATAAACTGAATTTCACTCAGAGTCTTGATCTTAAAAAGAAGGCAGTTTCCAACTTTTACTTTTTCTAAGATAAATAATAATGTATTTTAATTTAACCATATTGATTAGAAATTACTTCTTTAAGATGCTGTTTAAAAAGCTTGAAATAAGAGGTTTTATTTTTATTGATCCTGAATCTGCAAAAACCCACAGCAGCGTTATCTTCCCTCAGCATGTACTGCACGGCGCCTCTTTGACAGAAGCAGATCGATAGGAAACGCAGAGAAGAAAGCGAGTCGAGTCACCAAGGCTGTGACCCACACATGAACTCACACAATGCCACATCTTGCGACATGACACTGCACGCACAGCGCTGCTTGCTCGCACGCTCCTGGCTTCCTCACTACCCTAAGTAGTTTGCAGCACTCAGCCATCGCATGCAGATGAACTCGCACAAACAAGAAGTTATAGTTTCGGTGCGGGAGCCGACTGTGGGAAAAGGAAATTGATAGAGAACCGGTGAGGGGGCATCACTTTCTGAGGTGAGGTGCCGAGGCAGACGCACAGTAACACACACCGGCAGTCATTGTGAAACCGTGTGGTACCTGCCGGTGTGGGAGGGTTTAACTGTCACAGCTGATAGGAGAGGGCCTGCTCCGACCACAGCGGTTAGCCCGCTGCCTTCACAACAGGAACACCATCATCACCAAACATCTCCACATCTGCTGCGTTCTCACACTGCTGTCGGCTCGTTCTCACGAAGTCCCACACAGCTGGTGCCATTTGGCCTATTTTTCTCTAAAATTCTTCTCTAATCTAGATTGAGATCTGATTATGACCTGATTTCAGATTCATTTTTTATATAATGGCAAAAAAAAACCAACAAAAAAAAAACTGTTTAACATCCAAGGGTCTTTTTTTAAGAGACTTGCTTATGGATGTATTTAGCAGAAAGTTAATTCAGCAGGTTAATCTCCATTTAGATCCAGCTGTACTCAGCATTTCCTTCTAAAACATTTATATGTGTGGTGAAACTAGTCAAAAGTTTCTAAAGTTAATGGCAAAGTTGCTGCAGGTGTAGCAGATGTGCCAGCTGCCTCACCTCTTATACTTCTCCCAGAGGAAGGGGTTCTGGACCCGCTGGATCTTGATGATCCTGAACTTGGTTTCTGACACCGTCTTGTGGAACAGGCTGTACACCGTCCTGTAACTGCGGTCTTCGCGGGACACGGGGACCCGCAGGAAGTCCTGGCTCATGGGCATTGGCAGCCATGTCTCTGGGAAAAGGCTGGGCGGGTTAGTGGAGGTCGGAGAGAGGGGGTGAGACGAGGAGACCTCCATGGCTGTGGATGCGGGTGCTGAAGAGGAGGGGAGAGCAGGTAGAGAAAGGCCGCCCAAAGTCCTAAAAAGAGAGAAGAATACATTACATTAAGTTTTAACACCCAGCAGCACCTAATGTACCTTCTTCGAATTTGTCCTTTCTAATCTCCACCTTTTCACTACCTGCAGCTTTTATTATTACCATCTCAACCCCAACCAAATAAGGTAAGAAGCTGGAAACCTTCAGCACACGCTGCAGCATCCGAGTCTCAGGGAAACATTTCTGCACTGAATCTAAATTAGACTAAAGAATTTGCAAAAAAAAGGCGACAAAACAACAGAAACAGATTTGAACCCTTTTCACTAAATCCAAACTAAACAGATGCTTGAGTTTCGACACAGCTGAATACATAACTGTGAACCAGAAACAAATGGTTTCGAAATCTAAATTTGACAGTAAAAATGTGAAAAAAAAAGAGAATTCATCCTCTTTGGATTCAAGCAGTATTATTTATTTAAGGAATTGACTTTATTGTGCTCCACCAAACAAATCTAATTAGCTTTTTCCTCAGTGTTAAAGCATGACACATGTTCCACAGTAAGAAAATGAAGAGGGATACTCATTAAGGGTCTATTTTATGAAAAAAAACTTTTAAATTTTTTAATTCTATTTCATTTCAAGTAGAGGTATCAGTGAAATCATTACCAGTCACTTCTTTGTGCTGGATTATCAAAGAAAATCCCAATAAAGTAAACTCAGAGGTAATATATTTAACCAATAAAGAAAATTTAAGTGGTCTGAATAGTCGGAAGGCTTTGAATGTAATCTGGTTGCTTATTAGAGATGAGAAGAGACTAAAGAGATTTTCTAAAACTTATTAAAGTTTCTCCTTCTCGGTTATCCGTGAACATGGATGTTAAATCTCAGCAAATTTGCCAGCAGAGTAAAAACACAGAAACCAACAGAGGTAGGATCATCTACGATTACTCTTCTCTGTTCTGCCGCTCCTTATTAAAAAGCCTTGTGCAGCATCGCGGAGCTGCTTCGTTAGGCGCAACAAATACAAAAGCTGCAGGCTCTATGATCCAGCTACCAGAGCTTTTAGACTAAGCGGAAATGAGCGTTAAAGCAGTGTCAGCTCTAGAGAGAGCCAGCGTTTGGAGGCATCACTGAAAGTCTAAAGGCAGATGTGACCTTCACCGCTGTGACGTCAGCGCGCGTCAGTCCATCTGCGACCGCCCGACGGCGACGCTTCTGTTTGTTTCCAATCAAAAACAGTTGGTGAAAAAAAACAAACAATAAAAAAAACCCAAAAAAAAAGAGCTTCCATCTTCTGCCTGTTGAAAATCACATCCTTTCCCGACTCTGACTGCAGGGCGGCGCCGTCAGCCACCAACCGACACAACATGATTGTGTGAAAATGAAGCCCAGACACCAAACAACAGAGGATGAGAACAGGGGGAAAGAATGGGAACAAAAGAGTGAAAACAAGGAGAAATGCCAATTGTGGAGCTGTCATTGAAGTGAAAAGATTAAAAAAAAAAAGGAAAGAAAGAAAAACCCTCCAAGTCTGGCATTTGAGTCGGTAACAGTAGTTTTCCTGTCAAGTTATCACCCTCCAAGTGTAAATGCTGTTAGCTCTATCATCCATACGAAAGCGACTATTTGTGTGTGTGTGTTATCAAGAGGCTCTGAGGTAGTGTGACAGTTATTCTTGTCTCTTTTCTCCCACTCTCTCTTATCTTGTCGGTCTGGTCTTAGACATTCACCACCTCCCACATTCCCTCCCCTGCAATCGATGTCTCTATTCCCTGGGCGCTTTAAGGAGATCACAGACTGGCTGCTGCAGAAAACAAGTGTGAAATGAAAAGGGACAGATAACTAAAGAATGACGGAGCCATTCTAAGAGAGAGAGAGAGAGAGATAAGATGAGAATAGATGAAAAACGAAGAGAGAGAAGCTGGAAGTAAAAGCAGGACATGAAGAAAGGAGAGTGATCTGGGTTTAGGTCACTTAGAAGGACGTGTTCATTTGATAAGTGCTAAAACTAATGCCGTCCTTTGCTCTTTTTTTTCTTTCCTACCTCCATAATTATTTCACTGTGGTTTGGATAAGCAAGTTGCGGGCCGATCAGGTCCAGCAGAACCATGATTGTTAAAACACTAAGTCATTCTGAAAGACAAAATCTCCTTAAAGCTTGTTTGCATAATGCATAAAAAGCTTGACTATTTCCTGGAAGATTGCGGAGCAGCCTTTGGATTTAAAACAGCCTGCACCAATACTAGCAGGTGACCCAAATCCCAAACCATAGAAATTTCTGGACCTCAAGCAAGTTGAATTCTGAGGCTCTTTACTTCTCATACAGACCTTTTTTCCTTTCTATTTCAAAACATGAACCTCTTGATTGGACTTTGGGACATTTTTCAGGCCACATCTTTTCCTTCCACTCAACTTTCCCTTCTTTACTTGCCTACTCCACTGAAACAACCAGCGACATTCTTCTTCGTAAAATAGAGCGTCCTATTACATGTGCTTTCTGTTATACAGACGTATTTTTTTGTCTAAGAGATGCACTAATGTTCTGAGAGTAGGGTTTTCATCAGTTGTAATCCATAATTGTTAAAATGAGCGAATTCAAGTAAAGAACAGAGAAGCCCTTCCATGTGTGTCTCATTGATGTACAAATGGAGCTAACAGTTGAACCATGAGGCCCTCGCTCTGAATTCCAGCTCCCTGCAGTAACGTTTTACACTCTTTCACTCATCAGCACGGCTCTCCTGTGCTCCGGGTCTGGAAACCATTTGGATCCTCCCCGGCTGCGCTCCCTTTTTACCCTCCCTGCCTCTTGTGTCTCCTTTCTTTTTCACTTTCTGTCTGGCTCACGCCTTCACCAGCCCTGCTGCTTCCCTTTGCTCTCTCTCTCCTGTCCTGGCCCCGGCGGGCACAGCGTGTTCTAAGGAACCTGCTCTGAACCAGAAGCATCAGCAAAATCTGCTAAAATGGATCTACTTGTTTCCAATCAAGTATCACTTGTTCTCGGAGTTAGGCAGAGGAGGAGCTCTGCAGGAAGACGGGGGAGTTTGGCCTGAGAAAAATGAGTGTGAGAACAAATTCAGTCCCTTCTAGAGCGGGTTGACAACACTGGGGGCATTCATTTTCTTTGTCTCCGTGTTCCTCCCTCTTCCTCTCCTCCTGCTCATCTGTTTTTCGTTTGCTTCATTGCGTCCTTTCCCGTCTCATCTGCTTCGGGCGTGCTTTCATCTGCACAGGACAGCTCCTGGTTTCTTGGCGACCGCGTCTGACTTGCCAAAAATCCCAGCGTTTTCGCTCGGCTCCGGTTTGTCGACGCGTTCCGAAATGGATTAAGAAAATGGACGTGGCGTTCAGAGCTCTTCTGAGCGTTCGACCCTGACTGCGACATTGGCATTGTGTACCGGCCTGTGTGTGCCTCAACAGAGTTAGGACGCCCGGGGAACACAGAGAGCCTGGAGGAGACGGAGTGTTACACATTAGAAAGCCAACAGTGAGAATTACACAGCAGTGCTGCCAGGAACCACATGTTTTTTTTTTCTCCTCTAAAACCTCAAAAGCTCGATGTTCTCTGACAAGACAGAGGAGTAAGAGATAAATGATGAGGCTGACCTGCCACAGAGCACCATAGAAAGCAGAAGTGGAAACAAAACAACAGACAGGAAGCAATCAATGAAGTGATTAAGTTCACCTTCATGCTGAGGATGAACCACCGTCCCTTTTCATACATAAGGCCTGCTTTCCTAACCTTAAATCTGAGCAAAAACGGTTCTTATCCGCACAGAGGATCTTTTCTGTGACACGTTTACCAGATGAACATAGTAGACATGAGACTAATACCAGCTAAAAAAAAAAACGCCCTCGTTTCACCACCAGAGCTTTCCTTCCGTGGAAATATTTCCACATTTCTCTTCAGTCACCACACGATGCGGCATCACTGTACCCACGCTGAGATTTCAGCTCGAATAAAAAAAACAAAACAAACGAAATTAGCATATTTATTGAGGGCTTTTTTTGCCAAGTAGACACAAAGTCGGTGTCGGCGGCGACGACTCAAAAATGCTGATTGGCTAAAGAAAAAACAAAAAAAGAACATTAAAACAATTAAATAAAACCCACTCCAGTGATTACCAAAGGCTGGAGCTAGAAAAAAAAGAAGTGGATTGATTTTCCACAGCTAGAAGGACAGCTTGGTGCCGTGTCGTCACTTCACTAGAAACGCCTCATTCATCCAGTGAAAATCTAATCCTCCCTCTGCTCTGAATTTCTGCGTGGAGACGGTTTAATAAAAGCTTTAGAGACATAAATCACAGTATTTTTCCTCTCCATCGCCATCTTTATCAGTTCTGTTTCAAATAGCATTTATAAACATTGCATGAACGTATAAACAGAGTAATCCCAGCTCTATGTGGAACACTGACCTACTTAAAGCTACATAAGGGGTGATATCAAAATACATGGAAGCAGTTAGATGGAATCCCAGCCACACGGAGTGAAGTAATTCACTTCATTAAAGACAGACGCAGAGAAATCTGAACTTTGAACTCTGACTGACTGCTTCCATTCAGCTTTGAAGCTCATCTCGCCTTCTAAGTCTGAACAGGAAGTACTGGATCTGGAGGAAATTGGGATATTTACTGGAGGTGCGGAGTTAGGATCACAGACGACATGAACATGGGTCGCTTCTTGATCTGCCGCCTGAAGCCGAAGACGGCGTTCTGCTGGAAGCCCTCCTTGATGTTGAGGATATACTGGTTCTGTAGCGTGATGAATCGCACCTCCTTAAGACCCCTCGAACTCGCCTCTTCGATGAGCTTCACCACCGGCTGCAGGGAAGCAACAACAAGAAAGAAACAAAACAGAAATGAAACCAATCGGTTTCCTTTTCCTGCTGGTTAAACGCCAGCAGATGTAAAAGTGAAATAAAAATCAAACACACAGAAGGAGAAATAATTCAAAGTGTGTGTTTTTAAATTGATCCTATCGCAGCAGCTGGGAGATTGATCGGTGCGAGGGAAGTTAAATGTGAAGTTAAAAGGGAACACAAACACACGAAAAAAAATAAAGAAAGAAAGAGAGCGGCGCACCTCAGAGTACTCCCTCCAGCCAAAGTTGTCTCTGCAGTAGTACTTCCACACCGTGTGACAGCTTGGGGTGGAGTTCGGGTTGGCCGCAGGGACAGGGAGAGGGCAGGGGGGGGTGGTCAGCCGTCGGACGCAGTCGAACTCCAGGTCGCACACTCGCATCGTCGCAAACTCCAGCAGAAACACTCGACCTCTGGAAAAAGAAAAGGAAAAAAAGTTTAGAGTTGTTTAAAAAAAGGAATTTGCTGATAACTTAAAGTGCCAAAAAAAAAATAAAAAAATCGCAACCAAACCTCTGACCTTGCTGTTAAACTGCCCCTGATTCATATTTCAATCAGCTTCCATGTGACCAAACATGCGGCTGTTAATGCAAGCCATGTGCCTCCTGAGCGAGGCGACCGAACCTTTGGTTGCTCAAACAGAGTGAGTCATACGGGGTGACGGGGCAGGAACAGGACATCATGAGAGAAAAGATGGCTAAAAAACACACTAGTGGCTCTAATGGGTCCAAAGAGAAGCTAAATAGATTGTTAATGATTGCTGCGAGGCAAACTGGGACTCACAAATATTTAGACCTCTTTTTCAACATTTTGTCACTTCACAAGCGCAAAACCTGCTGTGTTCCTTCATCTTCATGTGCTGTTTGTTCACTCTATCAACCCTCTGAGGCCTTAACAGGGCAGCCGCACAGAGATTCAATTACATACCGGTAACTTCCTTTTATTAATTATGCTCCTCCAGGCAACGGGTTGCACACACTTTTATTTAGACATATTAGATTTAAAGAGGGGAGATTGCATCTGCACGCCAGTTTTCAGGGTTTTATTTCTATCGTATTGCTCTTTAAATATGTTTTATTTACATATAAACTGAATAAACCGATTGTTGAATGAAAATCAGGACATGTTAACATATACACACATGAATACAACAGTAGTCGTCGCCCGCTTGGATGTTTTGCAATGATTTAAATTGCAAAATATCCAAGCGTTTAATGGCAAAATTAAAACTGCATTTTTAAGAAGATGCTTTTAATTAAAGTAAATGAATCACCTCTTAGGTAAGTGAGCCAGTGAAGCTCTTATTACCTTTGGAAGTGGCTTTATGTGTCTCCAGGACGTCAGCCTGAACCTGACCATCCTTCCTCTACCCTCACTCAGCTTATAACTCTAGCTAAATTTCATTAAATGAATCTGGTGTTTAATCAAACACTAATCTAAATCCTTCTCTTTTACATTAGAACAAACATTTCACTTAAATGCAAAATCTCTTATCATCTTTTAAATATAATAATGAACATGACCTGTTTAATACTAAAATGTTGGGATGTCCCAAATCAATAGTAATATCAGAAATCGATCAAATATCAGCCAAAAAAAATGCGATATCGGTATCAGAAATGTTAAAGTTGTGTCAGGTCATCTTTGCTAAAAATATAGACAAAACAACTGCTCTGATTTCCATCTCTGTTGGAGCTGAACATATCAACCTCAGCTAAATCCTCATTATACATGGTTTGACTCAGGATTATTAAAATCATTTTTTACTCTGACACTTTAAATTGTCCATTACCTTTTATCTTAATCAATATTTTTCACATTATATTGCTCTAAATTTCATGTACAAAAGCAAAAAAAAAAAAGGATAAAACTATCAAAAGGGTCATAAAACGATATTTTTACCATCTATCTGGCGTGTTGTGATAACGAATGCAATCATAGACACTTAGCAGTAGATCAACGAAGAACACAGCAGAAATAAACAAGTGGATCTAATGTCAAAGAGTTGTCTGGCAGATGTTGTCCATCTGAACCAGCTGAGCACCAGAAGCAGTGAAACCTTGTGTTATTATAGGTAGGCAGTAAACAAGAATTAAGTTTTCCTTCCTGTAATTGTAATTACTGGCCACTGAGGTTAGAGGCACTCAGACAAACACCCCTTTCTGTCATGATGACACAGGCTGAGTCATTTTCCAAAATTTTTTAAACACACTCCTACAAAAAATACTTATAAATAGTAGCTGGACGTACTATTTTCACTGGTCGCGTTTTTGCTAAGTCATCAGGCGAGTACCGTCTCTATTAGGGGAAGTGAAAGTAGAGGCTGCTTAATGAGCACGTGCAGAAACAAAACAGTAACTGAAAACCGAGTCACAGACTATCAGATCTACAGATTAGCAGTGTCAGAAACTAGGAAACTTAATGCAGATGTGTGATTTTCTGTTCTGTATATGGGAACTGTGTGTTTCAGCGTTCAACGAACTGAAGGGTGCTTCAGTTTCATGGGAAAAACAAACACAGCCGTCGGTTTAAAGGCTGAATGCAGAAGGAGAAGAGAGAAGCAGAACAGAAAGGATTATGGTAATGGGTGCAGCAAGAAGGTACCGGCAGATAAAAGTGAGGTGGGCAAGAATCTGCAAATGTTACACTAACAAGTTAGGTTGTGGCTTTAAAACCCCCCAAAACAAACAAGAAAAAAAAGAGAACATCTTCTGGTTCACCTCGGGTCAGCTTGTTCTCTGCAGCTTCTTTTGTTTTCCTAATTAGTTCTTGCTCCGTCCGGCCGTGTCTACATCTTAAGCGTGTTCCCCGTTTCGCTGCTATTCTCTGGTCTCTAAAGAACATCTCTGTTCTGTTTTTTAGGAAGAGAGAATGACCAAGCCAGGCACCTGCACGGACTCCTATCGATGCAGAACAGGTCCTACTAGCAACAGTCTGCTGGATGATCAGTTGGCCAGCGATTTAAAATTGGCCTATTTCCCTTTCAGATCCTCTTTACTTTTGTTTTATGTTTAATAAAATCAGATTTTCTACTGCTAAATATTAACTGTTACTTTAAGTTTGGTCTGTTTAAAGAAGACCTCATGTCCAGTCGATTGACGTAACATCCCTACTGGCCTTTAAAGACAAACCAGTGTGTGTGTTATATAATGTTCAAACTTCACTACTCATCAGCTCCGTCTCTCACACTCGCATGCCCTCTTTTACTGACGCTCAGTCAAACAAAGACAGCTCTCCAGATAGGTCACACAATGATTTTCCACAGAGTCCTGTTCCCTCCCTCCCTCGCTCGCTGTTAGACCGGTTTGAACTGCTCTAAAAATAAAATTCCACTGGTTAAATTAAGTGCAATGAGGTCCGAGGCTTTTGATGCCGAGGTCAATCAAAAGGTGGAAAGAGATGCAAGACAAAAAAAAGAATCTGCTGACAGGATAGTGATGCAGGAAGGGGGATAAATGTATGAAGACAAGCTTATCTTGGGGATGAATAATGATTTATAAAAACGCCCCTGCTCTGTCAAAATGACTAAAAGTGAACACTTACACAAAGATCGACTTTCTCACAGCTACAAACACAAGTGCCTGCATCACCGCCATGAGTTATGCCCTTGTGAGTGTCACCAACTAAATATGAGCGCTTTTACACACAAACACATTCTTCAGATAGATTCACGCACACACATGTGAACTTCACCCAGTCACGCCCGGATAAGTCAGTCAGTCAAGCAAATCTGCTGACGAAGTCCTCCCCAACACACTCACACACACCAGCGCGCTGATGTCACTAGCTCGTCCTATTTCCTCCTAGTGGACTAATTCACTTTCATGCTAAGCAGTTTGGGTGCGATGGAGCGGAGCATGTGACGTCTCCTTGATTGTTCCTGTTCAGGTGCATGCCTCCTGTGGCTCAGATGTCCTGCCGATGAGCTCATAGTTTAGGGCCTCCTTTCCCCACATGTTGCCGCCATAGTTCATAAACCTCGCAGGTAGGTGGATTAAGACACAAAGCGGTTTAATAATCGGTTTCAGCGTTTCTTTGTTGCGTTTTAAAACCTGGAGGAACAACAACAACAACAACAACAGAAAGCTCTAACAGAAGGAAAATAATAAAATATAATGCTACGACATGACAGATTTGGATTTGTAAACTTGGACAAAAGCAGATATGGAGGGATTGAGTCAGTCTGACTAATAAGAGGCAGGGCGACCCAGACCTCGCCTCTGTGATTCACGCCACGATTGGTCTGATACATTAAAGCCTCCAAAAAAAAAAGTCCTTTTTCCCCCACAAACCTGCTTGTATTCAACACACCCATCCGGGATTATTATAATATTTTTCAATTTTATTCAAGGTAACGAGGTAACATGGAAACCCCCAGCGATATAAATACAAAGACACACCAGCGCACACACCTTGGTGTCAGGTCGCTCTGCCCTTGGTGCTCAGTGACTCTTTATGTCAGTTAATGACAAGCAAGGCTTTTATCACATGGCTGACAAAAGAATCTGTCTCCAACGCTCCCTCGCTCACAAACACACCCATGACGAATGCGGCTATGTAAAACTCAGCCTTATGTGTTCTCTTCCTGTCAGCTTCTGTTGACCCCAGGCTGTTTTTTTTTTTTATATTTCAATAAACCAGCCTCGGTATTCGGGGGGGATGAGGTGGAGGTTTTGGAAAAAGGAAAAAAAAAACAAAACGTGACACAAATCACTTAAATCAGCAAAACAGCAGATAAAGTGAATGTGGAACAGAGGATTACTGCAATCTAAGTTTTCTGAGGGATGACTGCAGCATTCTTTCTTCCTGCTGACTTCATGCATAATGAGGATTAGTCAAACTACCGTTCCTGCTCTTCATATGGATGGGATTACGTGTGTGATGGATCACTCACAGAGGAGGGGGAAAAAACCCTCAGAGCCCGGACGCACGCTCTAGCCTACGTGCAACAATGCAATGCTTAACCACATGCAGATACACTGTTTTTTTGTTTTTATTTTCTTATCCACTGCTCTCACGCTTCTGCACCCCAATTTCTTCTCCTGTATTCCCTTAATCTAAGCTAGGAAACCTACCTAAGGTCTTATCCTCACAGAAAAATTGATCAAAGGGAGAAGTAAGTTTACACCACACCGCCTGAACGCTACAGGAAATTTAGAAACTCACTGAAAAATTCCCCAAAGAGGAGCAATGCTGGGATCTAGCAGGGAGAACCCAGCAATCCCGCCCCTGCACAACCCTTATCGACAATATGGCAAAAAATAAATAGTTAATGTAAAACTAATCCGTTTATAGTGGATGAAACAGCTGAAGGAATGAAACCGGACACCCTTTGAACATGGAGGAGATCTAGGCTACAGATATTACCTGAGCTGGGACTGAAAATACTCCATCTGATCATAAATGCTCCGAGCTGTAGCTCTACCTTTCACACATAATCACAATTGTTTCACAGGCTGTTACTGGGAACTGTCGGTCAGCTGGCTGACAGTAACTCCAATTTAAAAGGAAAGTAAGAAGGTGTGCCTTTATTTTCCATGTATGCATTAGTTTGATAATAAAACAAGGAAAAAATACTCAGGAATATGTTTATACTTGCAATTATCGCTATAGAATCCGTCAGAATCTCACACCAGGGATAAAAATGTATAGATTTTTCAATATACCTCATATCCAGGCTGTCTAGCCTAGAAGATAATAAGTGGTGAATGTAACTCTTGACTGTAGCAGATGACAGAACAACTATTGAACCTCCTAATAATTCTAATTTTAATCACTACTTTTCTCATTCCCATGCTAAATACAAAGAAACAAATATTGTGATAAAATTTTAAATCTACATGATTCATCCCAGTTTATGATAAAAAAAAAAAACAACCTTTTTTTCCCTGGGATTTTCTAGTCCACACTGGAAGTTTATGTGACCAAACAAGATGCCTGTGTGACTCTTTGAGAGGTTCACAAGCCAAAAAGGTCAAAAAAAATCTGGTGCACATCCTGTATGTCGCAGCTCATTTTGAATAAAGCTGCAGCTGGAAACATGAACCAACAAGCCAAACCTATAGATGAAAATGCAAATAAGTAGATACCTTTAAGATAAATAACAAGAAACAGATAGGAACCAAATGACTGAGGAGATAGTGATGGAATAATTTGTCACCGACTACGCTAATAAAAACAAAACATTCCTGTAAGTAGGACCACATGGTCAATAAAGAAACTTGTGTTTAGAATAAGGTCAGAGTCATGCAGAGCGGCCCCCATTGTTTGCTTGTGTGTGCAGCAGTTTCACGGGAAGCACATGCTCCTTTATGTCACCCCGCTGGGGGGTTTGCCAAGAGCTCGCATTAAAATTGTGTCTATCTACAGGGTGTGAGAGAGTTAAAAGTAGGTTTATCTTCATCTACTAAAAAGGCATGCGTGCGTGCGTGCAAGGCAAGCCACACGGTTCACCTGTGAACCCAGTTCGTGCGAGCCTCTGCACGCCAGAGTGTGTGTGTGTAAGCATGAGGGCAAGCTACACTGCATGGTGCAGGAGAGTAGTCACTGACCGGGGGGGAGGGGTCAGGAAAGTTCACGACGGTTTGTAAATTCTGCTTTGGCTGGAACAACCCCCCCCCCCCCCCCTCCGGGCAATCATAGGACTCAAGAAGAAGAAAAGTGCAGGACACAGAGAGCAGGCCGTGATAGTGAACTGGAAGCGATAACGCGTTGGTACTAACGGCCGTCAGCACAACAGCTGGGGAGCTGATGCTTTCAGTTTGTCGCCGGCGGTGAAACCGAAGAGGGAACCGAGCCTGAGGTTTACGGTTTCCAACAAGCCTGACAATTTACGGGCAGCCTATGAGCTCTCTGCACTGCTGTTGCTATGTCACAAATACCTATTTATCATTACCACCAGGGGATATACTGTATACTGCTGCACACACTAACAGCAAGGAAGCCTCACTTATACAACATATAAAATGCAACCGAATCAACAGGCACTTATATGCATGGAAATAATAATAATGATAATAAGGCTTTTCATGCCGTTTCTAGTTTACTCTAGCTGTCTCCACGTTGGGTAAAAGCATTGCCTCGCCTGTTGCTGCGCACTGCTGCTCAAGATGGCTGAAAGAAACGACCACATATTCTTGATTAAAAGGAGACCATTTCAGATGCTTGGAAATGTTTCCTGTTGCGAAACATGTGGTTAGTCACAGTGTGGAAACTTAAAGAGCACCACCCATGTCTCCTTCCCAGATAACCTGTTCAGTTTCAAAGCTACAGCTGGTGTGTCCATTAAGGAACAGGCTGATGTTTGTCACCTGACTAAACAGCTTAGGTATTCTGATTTTATCCTATAAAGAGCAAAAACACAATAATAACCCTTAACTTCCATGCGATTGTATACCATGGATTCCATTATTTAGAGCTGCTTTGTTGTGTACGCAGCATAAAATATCCAATATAACATAATAACACAGAGTCCATGTTCCTGTGAAGACACTTACTGATATTTGAGTCTGACTTGCTCCTGGTCTGGGTTGCAGTACAGTCTCTCCAGCTGCTCCTGGGCATCGTCTGCTATACTCTGCCATGTCTGAGTGCTGCTCCTGCGGATCTGCCAGTGGTAGGGCAGGACGGTGTGGTGGTGGGCGCAGTCGTTCCCAAAAACACACCGTCCCTGGAGGAAATCCACACAAATGTCTACAGAGTCTGACTGGTGTGTGTGATACTGGAGCTGAGTGAGCAGCTCAAACACCAGGTCCAGGGAGGCCTCCTCGCTTTTATTCTGAAACAGGACCCCTTTGTCTGGCTGCAGGAGCTGGGAGTGGGGGTCCTGGGTTGTAGAGGAGTCCTTCACCGGGACATTTTTAGCGGTTAGAAGGTCTTTGTTTTTTAAGATGCTTCCCTCCTGAAGGGGGGCCTGTGGTGTGACTATCGGAGGTATATCCCTTTCAGGGGGTGTGATTGTCTCTGTGCTCCCTTTCAGCTGGGGCCTCTCTGTCTCCTCTAGCTCCGCAGTAGTATCGGTTATCTCCACATCAACGTCCCGGTTCGCATCCTCTGCAGCTCCGGGGTCTTTGAGACACACCTGCCCCACGCAGCTCTGCTTCACCACCGCCGCCGCGCACAAAGTGCCCGGAGTCCTGCCAGGCTGACTGCGGGGGACAAACACCTCATCCCCGGACACCAGAGTATCTGAGCTCAATAAGCTACTCAGTATCGGGTCCAGGGCGCGTTGGATGGATTTCGCGTCCAATTTCCTCTGTTTTTTCCTAAAATACGGTTTCACCAGAGGGATTTTGTCCGAAAGCCCAACGATCGGCTGTTCCGTGAAATCCTCTCCTTCGTCCATATTCAGACTCACGTCCAGAGGGATTCCAGCAGGCACATGGTCTGCGGATTTCTGGAGAATGTGCAAAGTTTTATCCATATCCTCCCGCTAAACCCGGACAGTCCTGGAAGAGAAAATAAGTAGTCATCAAAGATAACAGTCATAATCCTATAATCTCAGTTTCCAACGTGAAGTCATCGCTCTGATTAATATTCTGCCGAGCACTCCTTGGCTTTCCTTTCCCGGGAAGGAAATCCTCCGCCGTCTATATAATGAATCGAAACACCTACAGAAAGTGATCCCAATCTGACCCCGCATATTAAAAAAAAAAAAAAAACACGAACAACACCGCAGCAGCCGCATAACACATCATTCCTTTCCAACAATCTGTTACACCAATTCCCGTACGGAAAGCAGGAAAACGTTGACCAATCGAGGCGGAAAAATATTACCTAATCCCGCTGCAGAGAAGTTGAGCCTCAGATTAATCATGTCATAGGAGAACACGTCCCTTTTTTTCCCCCCGTGAAGTCCTCTTGGTCTCCGGCTAGAACGTAATGCCTGTAAATTACAGCTGCGTATCCGCACAGGAGCGATAAAATCAGAAGTTTAACCCCCCCTCCTCTCTCCTGGGACTATATTTTGATCAGGAGAGTCCGATACGCGCGGCCCCTGCCGACTACGTGCCGCTTTTGCATCACTGCCCGAGCAAGTTCGCACGTAGGCTTCAGCTGACACATCTAGAAGGAAACCAGCTACTGCAGAGCAGCAAACAAAACAGCAAGATTTGACTTCATAGGCGAAAAAAAAAGCTTTCTAATGGAGAACAACTATAGCTGTACGCGAGAAGGATTTAAAAGAACAAAAATAAAAGAGGACCAACTGAGCTGTAATGTGAATTAGCCTTTCTCAAACGACATTTATTGACTCCCCGACGTTAAAGAGGAACAAAACCCTACCTGCACAATACACTCCAACCCTCTCCCCACGTTCGCGACACTCTTTGCTGATCAAAATCCAGTGTGTACATCGGGCGAAGCTCCGGATCTAGTCCGCATAAAACAAGCTAGCACATGAAGTAGTATCCGTGCCCAGACTTGGATCCCTGGTACCCCTCTGCTCTTTCCCTCGTCTTTCTCATGCCACCGTTTTTAATCTCCTCTCTTTGTATCCTTGTGCAGGACGGGGAAGGAAAAAAGGCGCAGAGGGGCAACCAGCCGACAATAGAAGTGAGCACAGTCGCAGCGAGAGACGCTCTGCCCGATTGCCCCAGCTCCTCACCGACAGGCCCCGCCCACCGGGCTGCCAGGGGCGGGGCTTCGCTTCTACCGCACGTATAGAGTCGTCTGGTGGCCGCAGACAGAGCTGCAGTTTGTGTAGATCACAGAAGGACAATGTCATAATGCAACAAAACGACATATGATTTTAAATAAACAAGTGTTTTATATTAAGCTTTATTTACATAGCACTCTAAAAACCAACAGGACCAAAGTCTTGTTGTTTTTTAGAGTGCTATATAAATTAAATGCACTAAAAGTGCATCAAAACAAAATAAAAAAATGAATGAAAACAATATAGAAGACATAAAATTAACAAATACCGTTTTAAGTATTACACAGAAGAGAGAAAAGATGAAACTTTAAAACGGATTTGAAAATTGGGGTTTTATACACACACACACACACACACACACACACACACACATAT
>JAUZNJ010027824.1:0-16526 GCA_034780135.1 Jordanella pulchra | reverse complement strand
CTCTCTCATCTTTTTAAGTGGGAGAACTTGCACAATTGGTGACTGACTAAATACTTATTTTCCCCACTGTATAAATACCTAACTGACCGAACTGCAAAAGGCAAATTTTGTTTCGCAAACATATTGCGTTTTTAACCTTGAAATGAGATTTGTACTAGCATTCACATCCCATATTTGCCAATATCAGAAATATATTCTTCAATAAAAAGAAATCCATATTTTGATCCTCCTCCTGTGCTGCTTTTATCCAGGGAGGATGCTAACATTAGCCTGACCTGCTATCACTATTTCCTCCTCTATCACAGTAAACAGGGCGATTCCAACAATGATGGACAGCTAACACTACATCCATATTAACACCCATACACACAAGTAAAGTTCCTGTGTGTTTTCTTGTGAGAAACAGATTTGTTCTCTTAAAAAAATTATTAAACATTAATTTAAAGACAATTAAAGAAGGATGATATATGTTTAAAAGACCAGGTTATTACCTTCTTCACCTGATTCAGTGTAAGGTCTCAGCATAATAAAATGATATAAAAATAAATTGTATACCTTTCATATCCATAACAATGTTAACCATCCATAACAAGAATGACACTTTTCTTGGTGAGATTTTACTGTTGGTTATTAAAGAATTTAACTGTTATATGTGTCATAGGTATAAAAGAAACAAATGGGCAGTTTTACAGGAATGTGTTTGAATGCTTCAGTTGCTTATGACATCAACCTTGAACAATTACTTGAACTCAATCTTCAGGAGCCCAGAAACTGTATTGATATGAAAAACGATGCTCAGAAGCAGCTTAGTTTACTTCTTGTCGTGCATTTTAAACATCTGATGGAATATTTTACCCGTTTTGTGAGTGTTCAGGAAAAACACATGTATAATGCAACAGCACTCTGGCTGTGCTGGACCATAATGAGATATTTTTTGGGGGGGTGGGGAATTTTTGGGGGAGATTTTACTTTCTGAGTCATCTTGGCTGAGAGTCAGTCAGGTGAGCAAAACAGAGGAGAACTACCTATGTCTTAGTTTAAATTCAGCTCATGCTACATGCTTAAGGTGAATAGCCATGTGTAGAAACTTAAAAATGATGCATTTTGTTCTTTTATGTTTGCAGATATTCTGTATTCATTCTTTAGACTTTAAGGGAACCTTTATTATTACACCTTTACGGCTAATTATATGCAGTTTGGCGAAATATTTTTTTATGCAAGTTTTCCTTAGAAGTTTGGTGATTTATGTATAAAGTTATAAATTATTTTGACCTGTACTTGCTTTC
This sequence comes from Jordanella pulchra, assembly GCA_034780135.1. Lineage (NCBI taxonomy): Eukaryota > Metazoa > Chordata > Actinopteri > Cyprinodontiformes > Cyprinodontidae > Jordanella > Jordanella pulchra. The sequence continues at coordinate 15,240 of JAUZNJ010027824.1, read as the reverse complement.
CACTGCTGCTATGTTTGACAACCCAGGTCTGACACAGTGTGCATGTTAAAGGTTTATCAAAACAGTTAGTTATGTTTGTTGTTAAATCCAGACTGGTAGCATGTTTAAGCAGGCAGGTCATGACTCAACCAGTTGGTTACAGGTAGAGCAGGCAGGTAGCGGGCTTGAGAACCTGCTATTGACAGGCTGAACTGGTTGACTGCAGACCTGAGAAGGAGACGATAACAGAACAAGATGGAGGCAGGTGGATGAGGGATGACGGGCTGTAATCTGGCTTGAAACAGGCAGCATGCAGGTAAAATCAATGGATGAAAGGGAAGCAAACAATCCAGACATGAGCACCAGAAGGCAGGCGGTGCCCACTGACACTGAGGTGCTTCTCATACGCGCAAAGAGGAGACATTCTGGCAGGGAATGACTGAGAGGTAGAAATAGGCCAAGAAACAGCTGGGAGGAATTAGGCTGATTGTGGCAGATCCATCTGCTTACTTTAATTAACAGAGTAGATGAGAGAGCAGTAAATAGCCAGTCAGCCCAAAAACAAAACAGTTAAAAAGACAGAATCTGAATTTCTCCGCTGTGAGATCAATAAAAACTCATCTTATCTTAGAATTCATAATGCATAGATCAGCACCAAATATATATGACTTTGCATATGCACAAGCGAGTGTGCTCTGCGTTTACAGAAGTAATTGATTTCTAACTCAAGGGAAAACTTCTTTGTTGACCCACTTCAACCAAACCTTAGATCTCTTAAAGGAATTACTTTTTCTAGATCAGTTGATTTAAAGAAAAGCCCATCTGAGCTCAAATGGACTTTTTCAACAAGTGGATAAAGGAGACATCAACTATTTTGTGGATAACAGCAAAGCTGTGAAACCTTTATCCGTTTTGTTGGTCATGTTTTATGCCTGCAGGCTAAGATAGAGCTTACAAGGTAACAGTAATAAACCATACAGTGTCATTGACTGAAGGGCTTGCACAAGCAACGTGTTCAACACATTGCCACTTAATGAACCCACTTTAATTTAGTTTTTCTCTATAATTTCTCACATTGATTGTGAAATCACTTTCAAACTGACTCCTCAGCCTCAAGGGAGCTACAGTTTACTGAATGTTAAAATGGACCTCATTAAATATAAAGTGTTCTGAAATTTGTTTGGCCTTTGACAGTAACAATTTAAAATGCTTGCAGAACAATGCATTACTTCCATGTTAGATTTATTTTTTGTTGCCTCTCATAGTGGGATTATCTGTCATACAGAAACAGGAAAAACACTCCGGAGACTCTTTACAATACAATACAAATTTTCTCTAAACAGCACACTCTTGATAAAAGTTCTGTATGCCTAAAAAACACAAAGCTCCAAGAAAATTAAATTAAATAAACAGTCAAAGCAACAAATTAGTTAGAAAAATAAAAGCCAACATCTCAAGCTGAGAAACGCGTTTTAAGAGATGATTTAAAAACAGGAGGTGAGTTTGGTCTGATCTCCAAAGGTAGATCGTTCCACAGGTTATAACGTCATAACCTCTCCTTTGGCTTTAGGACCAACAATAGTGACTGATGTACTAACCTATGAAACCAGAGGAAACATACGCTGGAGGAGGTCAGACAGATACTTTGGGGTCAGATCAAGTAGTCATTTCAAAACAAAAGCTTTAAAATTAATCCAGAAAAAAGTACGAGTTAATATAAACTCTAAAACTATGATTTAATTGATTGGCTTATAAACCTGCTTTAAATTTATTTTTTTGACTTCACCAGTCTCTCACATTTTTGTGGAGGAATTTTTTTTCTTCAATATTCAATTTAGCCATGGTTGCACCAATTCATTATTAGAGCTTTCTTAAGTACTGCCAAAGTATTTCAGTCATATTAGTGTTGAAGTTATCTGGACCTTTGAAAATCCTTGTTGGTATTCTTTTGCTGTTTCAGCAATGCTCTAGATTTGATGTAGTTTTTGGACTATTTTTCTGTTGAGGACCGTATTTCAGCCATTTCCAATCAGCAGGATTCAGGATTGTCCGTATAATATCCTGTGTTCATTTTTTAGTGAATGCAATGGTGTTTACTATGGCCAGACTGCAGTACTTGGGTTTCATCCATTACATGGACACTGCCACTCAAATGTTGAAGTCCTTTCACAACAGACTTTGGACATAGAGAAGGCTTTAATCAGCATAACCTTCCAAACAGCTCATGCTTGTTAAGTTTTTGATGTTTAAACTATCAGGATCCTTTTTATTCTTATTTTATTTTAAAGTCTTACACCTTTTTTTCTGAACAATCTGACAGAGGATGTCCTCAGAAGGCTGGTATGCTTCTTTAGTTTTTACTCTTGTTAATATTTTTTTTCCTCTGTGGATGAATTCATTTTTAACTTTCCCTATAACCGCTCCGTCAATCTCTCGCATAAACTCTAGCCTTTCATTGGTTGTTGCTTTTAATCATTGTCATTGTGTTAACTCACACCTAGTAGATGTTAAAGACCAACTGCATGCTTTTATAGAGTCCCAGACATATTTTAATGGTCTGTTGGACAGCGCTGGTTTGCACCTTTGGAAGAATGTTGCTAAAAAATTCAAATTTGAGTGTAATTGTTTTGTTTTTAGTCTTGCATTATGAATGCATATCCTCAAAACATTGCTCTTGCATTAAAGATACTTCTTTTTCTTTCACATATACCCTGTTCTTCCTGCATACAAGGTAGGAGCGCAGACATTTATTATTTATTCTTCTTTCCTCATTAATGTCCCTTTACAGCCTCAGTGATGACTGATTTCCTGTGGCCATTCATTTTAATATTGTTTTGTTTGTCTATTAAAATATCACACTTTTTAAGTTCAATCATGGCATTTTGCATTTTAGTCTAATGGCATTAAGATACTTTGGTTGTTGCCACCGAGTTGGAGTTGAAGATGCCATCATACACCTGCTTCAACAAACTCACTGTCATTTAGACAAGGCAGACAGCACTGTGAAGATAATATTCTTTGATTTCTCCAGTGCATTTAACACAATTCAGCCTGACTTACTTTGTGATAAACTCCAGAAGATTCAGGTGGAGGCATCAACCATTGTCTGGATCAAAGACTACCTGACAAACAGACCACAGTTTGTTAGACTGAAGGATCAACTGTCTAATCAAGTAGTCAGCAGCATAGGAGCACCACAGGGGACGGTACTCTCACCATTCCTTTTTACTCTCTACACCTCTGACTTCCAGTAACAGACAGAGTCCTGTTACCTGCAGAAATACTCAGATGACTCTGCAATCATTGGGTGCATCAAAGATGGACAAGATGCTGAGTACAGAGAGCTGGTGAACAGCTCTGTGGCATGGTGTGGAAACAATCATCTGATCCTTAATGTTAGCAAGAAATAAAGGAAATGTTTGTAGATTTGTGAAGAAACTGGAACAAATTAAACCCTGTTAACATCATGGGAGAAGAAGAGGTGATAGAGGAGTATGAATACCTTAGAGTCTACCTGGATGGTAGATTCAATTGGAGATGCAGCCGTAAAGACGTCTATAAGAAGGAACAGAGCAGACTGGAATTTCTAGGGAAAGTTTGGTCCGACAACGTTTGTAGAAAGACTTACGTATATCTTGTATGAGTCTGGTTTGGAGATGATTTGTGTCAAGACTGAGCCCAAACCAAGTATTAAGAGTATGGAAATTAAAATACTTATCAGATGTCTCAAAGAACTAATTATTTTTCCATTTTTCATTGATCTTATGTGGTATTCTATTTGTCCATAAAACAGATTCTTGTGTTTTCATTATCTCTAAACCACAATTATTAAATTTCAAGAAATACATTTTTAAAATATTTTACTCTTTATATGAAATTTGAGTTTCACTTGACGAAATGAGTTCTTAAACTTCCTCACAATATTAAAATGTTTTTTTCTCTATTTGTATTTTGTCATTAAAAAAGTGGCTGAGTGGTTAAATTTGTGCCTTTCTGGCAATTCCATTGCAAATGTAAGGACCCATCTGTATGTTAGTGGATGTCATTACCAGGTAAAGCACACTTGCAAACCCCATCAGCCTGCTATTGAAACTTCCCTTTAATGATGCTTCAAGCTATTTTCCTCATAGCAATAAATAGGATTTTCCCTTTAACTCAACACTTAACTTTGTCCCAGGATTCACAAAACGGAGCCTTAAAATTCCCCACGTAGGAAAATCCCCTGTTGAGTCTTACACTGACTTTGCAAAGCAGATTGTGCAGGATGCTATAGGGCATTGATCAGCTTCAGTAATGTTCTATTTTTAAAACAAGCAGTGAAAATGTTAAATAGCACGGGTTGTGCCACTCCAATAAAGTGACATTCAGACATAAGCAGCTTTGCCTCCAGGGACCTAGTAGAGCAGTAAACATATTAGTCTTGTAGGACAACCTAAAGTAGCTTCTGTTGTGATGCCAGCCAATGCAATGATGAAGTTTATGACATTTAGGAGGCTCAGAGATGGCAGATTATTACTCAAAAACTATTAGAAATACATTTCTTCAATTTACTTGGCTTGTTTTTGCAATCTTCAAAAGGTTCTTAGTGTCAGAAGACGGAAAAGAAAACATGGATTAGATAATTTTTTTCCCTTTATTCCATAAAATCTGACTTACAATTCCCAAATGGTCATATGGCCTCAGTAGCGCTGTTATGAGTGATGACAATGTGCTACAGTAAACTGTGGCCTGAGAGCAGATGAGTCACTGCACCACCATCATCTGATCTGTTTATGATGTAGGAGGAGAATCATCCAAACCTTCCTTGGCTGCTGATGAAGAAAAAGCTTTGATTTGCTTGAATTAGAGCCACTATTTAATCTGTAAAAAGACCAATCAATTCTTCTTTAAACTAATTTCTTCACTCGATTTAATTCATGATGAAATATTCAATAGAGACAAAAAAAGTAATTGATAGTAACAGTATTTGATGATAAATGGACTGTGAACCTCCTATAAGCTTCCACTGTACATTAGTTTGAAACACATATACTCATGATTGCTGTTTTTTTTAACTCTGCTCCATTTCATATTTTTTTAATAAATTGTTTTTGACCTTTTCCATTTTTCTGAAGGAGGTATAAATTTAATTTCAAATTATCTTACCCGTCTTTCTTTTATTGCTTGCAAATATCAGGCCCATATTTATTACTGCTAATTCTGGTCTCACTCCTGATCGTTCACTTCTTAAAGAAAAACTCAGCCCCTTGTGGAGCCTTAAGGTGTGTTCACACAAAATGTGATTTTTACGCCCCAGACAGACATGTTATCTCTACGTAGCGAGTTGTTCAGGAGCGCTGGGGAAGGGGAAAGACATGTTTTGGGGGATTTTACTGAATTAAGAGCTCCACTGCACCTGTAAAGATCACTTTTCAAAGAGTTTATAAGTCTGAGCTTTTGTGTATTTTCGACTTTGCGAAAACCAATTACGGGACTAGATGTGGCTGTGACGTAAGATAAAGTAGCGTTGCAGAGACAACTTTTTTTTTTATCAAACTACAAGAGAGATAGGAAATCTCAACTAAAATGAAATAGGGATGCTCTTAAAGCATCTCCTGCTTGACGCAAGTACAGTAAAATGATCCGTCCGTCACAGCGTCTGCAGGATTTATATTCAGTGCAGTTAGTTTTCCCTCCATTCTCGTTGGTTCCAGGGGGAGTTTGCAGCACCAGCTGACAACACCGCACTGCAAGAGGAAGTGGAAAACTTGTCCGTTTACATCTTTTTCAAAGCCTCTTCATGCCACCCAAGAGCGACAGACATTTATTTCCAAGAGTTGTTCCTCAATCTGTTGAAAGCGATGATAATTATGGACTAAATAAAGGAATGTCTCCAGATGTTTACAATTGCGAACCGCCAGTAGGAGCTACTGCTCACTCAGATCTGTCCTCTTAATTAGAAATATTCATAGGCTTGCAGACACTGTGGGAAGAGGCGTGGAAATTAGGTAATTTGGCCATGTGGGTCCTGCGGACACATCAAGCTTAGACCAAGCTTAGCACTGCAAGTCCAAGAAATTTCAGTTTCTTGCAAGCCCTCCTTCCCTCTGCACTTTATGTTTTCATGCCATCTTGCTAACTGTCACTAACCCTTGATACTAGCAGCCCCAGAACACGTAACTGGAGAAAGGCTGAACCAAGCATCAGCAAGAACCTGTTTCAGATCTTTTTTAATTACCATTTCAGTTTGATCTGTCCATCCATCCATCTGAAAATTGCTTGAAATAAAACAATCTACATGTTGCTGCTTTATAGGATTTGTTTGTGTCTCATTTCTGCACCAAACTAACGTGCATCAAGCGTAACTCTGCCTTTACTCCTCTCACAAAGGAGCAGATACTTGTCCTTCTGCTGGCTTACAGACCTTTTTACGGCCGTCTCTTAGAGTAACCTTCTCGTCTCCTTGAATCTCCTTCATGCTCGTGACACAATAACGAGGGACACACCAACCCTACTGTCATTGGTACACTTTGATGCGCCATCCTGGTGGAGAGCGACCGCCCCATCAGCCAGGTCGTCTCATTGTTTCCTGCTGTAGTTTCTTTAACACCAAAACACCCGAAACCATTAAAGAAATCCCCTCTAATACTTCACTGACCAAACCAATATTCCACATTTAGACTGATCTGATATTATATTCTAATAGAAAAACAGTTTTGTTAGATTACTATCATATATAACTACATCTGAATATGTTAGACCTGATTTGAAATAAAATCATCACAGCCACCAGTATGTAAAAAGATTATGCCATTTCCGATCTCAGGTCAGGCTTTCCGCGTCTTTGTATCTGAATTCATTTTACTGACAGCCATGACTTGTTGCTTCAAGGGTATTTTAGTGGTTGAGCAGCTCCAAATGTCTCAGTTCTGATGGTTTTAAATGTAATACTGACCTTGGTGACATCCCCCCTATAACCCATGTATTATTTAAATGCCAGGTACAAGGAGGGCCGCGCTGACTCGATGAGTGCAAAGAACATTGATGCATTGGATTGTAGAGCAGGGATTCACTGTAAAAAGCAGCACAAACTTAATCGCATGACTTCTTCTCACCCTGTGACACTCTGCATCTTTTGCTATGTTGAGAATCTCACTGCAAAGGTGCTAATGATGATTGCGATCGCAGCCCATGACCAGAGGCAAGTGGAGCTATTCTTAGCAGCAGCTTTTTTATTTAGAAGGAGAGGAATGTGTCATTGTTGGCAGCATCGTGCTTCTCTTTTTTTTCCCCCTCACTTCATTAACCTCTTCATTTATTCAGAGGACTGCTTCTAATCTCACTCATGTCTCGCTCATTCATCATGCCGGCTGTGTTACCGTCTTCATTTTCTCTTTCGCTCTGCAGCTGAGCAGGAGTCCCACATATCACTTGTCAACAGAACTGAAAGGAGTGGCTCATATACAAAAACGGAGAACAGTTCTTGTTCAGACGCTCACAATAGAGCCTGATTTAGTGAAACTCTTAGATTAGGTGCTGTGACTTAAGAGGGAGTATTTGACTGAATAGTTTTCTCAAGCTGTTTGTTTTAGACTTGTTTCTGAGCTTTGAAATCTTTTAAGAATAGTATAATTTTTATTGCCTAGTTTTTTTTTATAACGGGATGAAATTCAACACAAATATAAATGAAATGGCTGCAGCTATGCTATGATGCCTATTTGAGACTACAGCAGAGATGTAAGAGTTTATATTTCTTTAATCCATCGATTTTTCTTAGTGACTATATAGGTGCTTGAGTCGTTGTGTGCAGAGCTCCCTCCAGCTTTTTTTTTTTTTTTTTGGACACTGAAGCCACTTTCACACCATATCTTGGAAAACGGTGCTATTTTTATTCAGTCCTTTTCACAGTCCCTAAATACCTTCATACATTCTTCCCAAGAGACTTGAGGTTAATTCCAAACTGTAAAAGTGACTCATGACTGCATATTGCATTTCTGTGTTTCCTCTGTAATCTAAACCATTGCCATAGTCATATCTTCAATGCTATTTTTGGCATTTTTCCTTCATATTTACAGAGGAATATCCAACAAATACATTCCTGGGTTATTGCTGCTTCTTTTCTCAGTGTGCCAAGAGCCTCTACTGAATCAGTTGTGTGACTCTGCTGTTGCTTGTGTGTGTTGCGTTTCTAATTGGCTCTAATTCAGCAGCCGTCTCTCTTAGACGGGACGTGCTTGTCAACCAAATTTTGAATAGCAAGATTTTCATTTCCTGCTATCAAATTGCAGTAATTTTTGGATCTGTAGTAACTCTAAATAATTTAGACAGAGTCATTGGAGGTATTACAGTATTTAGATGTATTGCTTCTTTTCTAAATATGTCTCTTTTGTTTAAAGCACGCAGCTACCTTTGCTTTAAGAGCTTTAACAAAACCGGTTCAAACCATTAGACTTCAATAGTTTATACTAGCATGTTTAAGGATGTCTTTCTGCTGTTTTGTTTTATTGTTGTTGACAGATTTTAATGTTTTATTTCCTATCAAAGATAAAGTCAATACAAAGTATAGTCTTCATATGAGGATTTCATGTGCTAAGAGGAACAGATATATTTTCCCAAATATAAGGAGGTGCTGAGCATTGAAGGACCAAGCTTGGACTGACAAAGGCATCTTAATAATGCTGAAGACTTCTGTGGAATCTTGGTTTGGAGCCTCTTTCCTCCTGTAGCACCTTTGCACCTTCCTTTAACTGGAGAATGACCAACCATCAGATTCACCTTCAGCTCAAGGGCATTTAAATTATACAGCAACCTGGCACCTGCGAGTCCGTCACTTATGTCTCATGGTCGAAGTGGCCTAGTCAAGGACCAGCCTTACTCAGGTTAAAATGCTGTGGCATTGACTGCAAGCTGTGTGGCTGATCTAAAAGCATTCTGTGTTGAACAACTAATTATAACATGTGTGGAAACGTTCCACGTTTGGTTTGGATAGTGTTTAATATTCATAGACTGATTATAATTAGAAAGTGGGATGTTTTATCACTCCGATTCCTCTTTGTCTCAACTTTAAATGAACAAAAAAAATGTAAAAACTAAAGAAATGTGAGGTGGCAAATTGGTGTGACCTGCTGTGATGAGACCTAGAAGGGCCCAGTTGTCTGAGTCTATCACCACCTCCACTTCAGCTCCATTCTGACTTCCAGGGAACACATCAAGCTGACAAACACAAAGAGAGTCAGAGCATCTGAAGGAATCCTGGAGCTTGTTCTGGTGATGGGGGTCTCTCCTTTTCTGACAGCCAACCCGACTGACATGTTGTCAGAAAAGTGAGGCTCTCCTTGGAAAGGCTGACAGTTCTGCAGGTTCATCTGGTCAAAAACATATGCACAGTAGCAAAGATTTGATGTCAGGATTATTTAAGGAAACTTCAAAGTTTTCAATGAATCAATAAGGTAAACTGAAGATCAATCAGTTATCTTTTTTTCATATCCATTTTATCCAGCTCACATGCTGTGATGAAACAACCACATTAAGTATTACCTGTAACAATAGACTTGATTGAAGGAATATTTGTTTTGGATGTATAAAAATAAAGTAGTTTTTGTAAATGTACGTAGGTACAATATTATCACACAAACGTTGCCATGTTGTGTACACTGCGACGCTTTCTGGGTAAGTAACGTACGCTCGGTTCTGTAGCACCACCTTGGCCACCTGCCAAAAATCTTTTCTTACTTGGAGAAAGGAGCACATTAAAGAAGATGATAATCTAGCAATCACAGATGATAATAATGAAGGGGGTGTAGGTTGAATAATCTAGTTGCTGCTAGGAGATGCTAACCCAGATGGAGAGATACAGTATGCTACAAAGAGATTTAATTTCTAGCTGAAGCTGTTTACGGTTAGCATCGGATCAATGCATTTTTATTAGAACCATGTATTACAATGAATAAAAGATGCTTCACTGATACTTTAAACAGGTTGTGAATCTGTTTAAAGATAAAAGTTCTATATAATGCTTTTTTAAGCCTTCCAAAGTAAACTATAGCCATATATCTGATGAGATGTTGTCTTCGCTGGTGCTAACCTGGACACTTGCTTTTACTTCAGCACTTCTCCTCCCTGTGTGGTTGTGTCCCATTTCATGATGTCACCCTGGAGCTGCTTCCACACAGTCCTTGTAGCGATTGGGCTCCTCTTTGGAAAAGCTGAGCGAAGCCTGAAACCTATCATAGCTGAAAAACACGATTTCACGATTTAAACATTAGGTAAAAAAACACCAGTTGCTGTCACTGTGAAGATTGGCTGCTAAATGAGCTACTTTGTCTTAAGTTTGAGTAGAAGTGATCGCTTTTTGCCTAAAACTGCCCTCAGTCATCAGAAAAAGTGGGCGTGTTGCTCACTGGGTAGATGAGGTCAGAGGAGGTACTTCCTGGACGGGGCCGGTAATCAGTGCTCTACCTAAACATTGATGTCCACTGGCTTTTTTCAGCACAGGCAGGGACTGCTCAGAGGGTAGAGTTCATCAGGATTACTCGTATGTGCATTAATCAAGTGAAATTCTAGTTTTGGGGAATGTTTTTGATGAAAGAAATTTCTTATAACATTAGCTAAAAATATGATTTAAGTAAGATGCCTTAATTTTAGGGGAAAGATGTTAACATGTTCCAGTTTTGTAGACTATGGTTTCTTTTTATTTCATGTCTGCTTCTCTCCTTTGTACCAAAGTGCTGGACGGACTGACAGCCCCAGAACTTTGCCACTCATAGAGGAAAGTAGAGAGACTTCACGGCTTTATGTAAATACACCCCAACAAACCACTTTCCCATCTACATTAAAAGTAAACCTCTAACTCTGACCATAGACTGGGGATATTTATAACTCCCAGAAAATGGAGAAAGGTTCAGCCTTTGTTTGCTTTTACAGACACAAATGTGGTGTAAAAGCTGTTGCACTTCATTCAAAGATAGGCGCTCTTAGTTATAAAATAGATTGATTGATAAATGGAAGGTATAACCAGATAGATGTGTTACAGAAAGAAACATTAATGGGACCTATGTTTTGTTCTGAAGATTTCACATTATGCAAATACTAGTTTAAATTTCTCTTCTAAAACTCTTCTGAGATCTCTGTGGATCACTGGTCTTGTGCCATTGTTTAAAGTCTCCTTCCAGGTTCCCAAAATACATCAGCTTCAGTTTATTGCCCCAGAAATTCATCAATTATTTAATCCAGATTTTCTAAATTTATGCCTTGATTGGCTTGAGTTTTTCTTTTTTTTAGAAAGTCTGAGTCATTTCCAAGTCGGCGCTTTCACAGCTTGTAAAAATGAAATAATTATAAGTGAATAAAGGAATATCAGCGCAGCAGCAGACTAAAGGCAGAAACTCCTTCTTTAAAAGGTTGTTCAACCCGACTTTACTCTCTGTACCAACCACCTACAATGTTTTGCTAATGTTTTATACTCCTAGATCCTTTTTTAACTTTTGTGATGCTATAACAGCAGACTACAATGTTTTATGTTATATTAGTGGCATTTTAGTTGATAGACCAACACAAAATACTGTATACCAATAACATAAAATAAATGTTTTTAAAATCTTTTAAAGACTAAACACCTGGAAAAATGTGTAACACTTATAAATTCTCTTCACCACGATTACCATATATACAACTTCATAGAGGAATAGTTAGATTTAAAAAGAACAGCTGAACAAAACATAACCATGTTCAAATCCTCTTCTGAATTTGGAAATACTGTAGCCCTCCAGATATAATCAAAGAACAACCTAGAAACCTTTGGTAGCACTGGAGGAGTTGCAAAGAACCACACCTCGGGTAGGAGGATCTTTGGAAGAAGTTGTCCACCTGACTACTGACTAGCAGGTCATGCTGGAAGACATTACAAGCCGTGTATGAACACAGCAAACATACAAGAATATTATTTAATTTTAAAAAACTGCTGAATTTTTTGATCTGATTTTCATTTGATTTGATTTTTAATTTCAACTAATTACTAAAATAAGATCACTTCAACGAGTTCCTGATCTGATTTTATCACTGATCCAGATATATATGATCCAGCCTGCTCTCAGTCTTTGAAGGTGTTGTAGTAGAGAGAGCAAACACTTAGGTTTAGTCACACTGATTAAAAAGTGTATCCTCTCAATTTTACTACAATTATTACCTGTAGGAAATTAATGAAATAATATTGAAGTGCTTTTGATTACGGTTCTCATCAAGAGGTTGTACCTAATGCTCTGATCTTGGTCCTCATCAGCGACAGAGACACTCCTCTACCTCTTAATTATATCCAACACAAGCAAACCTGCTGTTGGTAATTAGACCTTGGCTAAGACGCACAGAGAGCTTCCTCATCCACAGTGTATGACTCTATCTGATATTGACTCCTTAATAAGATTTAGCTTCCTGCTAAATGATGGTAACACTCTGATCAGAGGTCAGTGACAGTGAACCTCTTTTGACTATTAGATCTACTCAAATTCAAGTAGCCTCTGGTAACATGATGTACGACTTGTAGGACTCATTAACCTTTTGCGCTCACTGTTTCCATGGAGTTAACTAATGAAACTTCTGTATAGTTTGTAGGGCATCTCGTGTTGAACTGTAGAGAGGTTTGGTTTAGACATTTTCTTGATCATATCCTGATGCTTTGACATTGCCCTCTCGTAGTGGCTCAAAAGTTAGAGCTTTGGTGCTAATTGTTCTGTTTGTTTGATTCAGAAGGCATGGTTATTATTTCTTGTGGATCATTTTTGCTTTGTCCAGCACCATGAAAAGAAAAGTAGTGTTGAGTTTCTTCAACCAACCCTCACATCCTATTTGCCATTAACTTTATCTGTTAGGTCAGACATGCCTATCAGTAAAACTCGTTTCAATGAGAGGATTTTCACTGATCTGACTTGGATGATCTTAATGTTTATGGAATTTTTAGTATATATTGTATGCAGTGCACTTTGTATAACTTTGCATTTAACAAATAAAATGGATAAATTTATCCATCTCATACATGTTCTTTATTATTATTACTTAACACCAAGTAGAAGCAAAGATTGTGATGTGATATTTAAGCTCTGTTGTCGATTTTCCTGTAGTTTAGCATGGTTTACCGTCAATGCTATGTTAGTGGCTAACTTTCCTCAAATCATCTAAGCTGTTTGCGTTGCCTTTGCTCTTTGAAATGTTGTCCATTGTCATCAATGGACAGATCGGCTTCCATCGGCATTTAGTGGGAACAGCTAAGCCGGGTCGACCCTCTAATTTACATGATACCATTTAGAGCAACGTATGGATGTAAACGTACCGCAGCAGTCGTGTCTGAACTAACCTTTGACAAACATGGCGCAGCTCTGGTGAGAGAGATTCAGATGGACAAAAGAGCAAAACGATAAAGCACACTTAATAATTCCTGACTTCCTTACATGTTGGCCTCCATTGTTTATTTTCTGTATTTCTGTTGCATAGGTGAAATCATTAACGCTAACCAAACTGACCAGCTAACCCTTTTGCCAAATGCCGACTGTTAGCCGATCGATCAGTGTTTGAAAAACCCATGTTAACCTGCTAATTTCAGTAGGAACGAGGCTTTAGATCTAGAAGCAAAACCATCCCAGACTATTTCTGTTCCATAATTTATCATTTTTAATTGTTGGTTTGGCGTCTTTTTCTGAAATGCTGTGTTGTTTTAACTCTAGATGAAACAGGCATAAATGGTAAGCAGGCCTTTATTTTTCCTTTGATCAGCATAGATTCTGGTCTTGGAGCCCTTCTATGGATGCTAGCTTTCCTTGTCTCTTTGTTATTGTTCAGCACAAACTTTAACATAGAAAGGTGAGAACTCATTAGTTGTTTCTCTGTTGTCTTATATGATCTCTTGAATGAGTTGTTGGTTCTCTCCTGAAGTAACTTTTTTAGGCCAATGACTCCTGTGTTCATTTTCGCAGTTCCAAAGCCTTAGGCTCTATACTTAGTGTACAAGAACAGAATGATTTTTTGTTCCCAGAAATCTTGTAGCCCTGGATTGGGAGTTCTTACCTCTTTTTCTTGACATATCAGGTCAAAACTTATTTCATTTGCAGATTCTGATAAACGAGGACCTCCCAGAAGTTTTACACCTGAGTTTTAGTGAAGCAAATTCTCTCCATTCTCAGAAAGAGTTTGGTATTGTCCTCGCCAGTACGTATTTTTTAGGTGCACAGGTCATTAGAAATAGCTTTGTATTCTTTTCAAAGCTGACCAATGTTTTGCCATTTTCATTTTATCAGACAGGCTTTATTCTAGAGATGTCTGGGTTATTGAAGCCTGAGTTCAAGCCTGACAATTAGGTTAATCACAATTTAATCAGGAACTACTGGAAAGTACAATTCTTTTTCACATGGGGCTCTGATGAATTGGAGTGGTTTGTTTTCATTTTACTTCTTAAAAATGTTATATAATCGCTATTTTTTTGTTTTTTTTTAAAATATGCACTAAGATTTTGTTTTTAAAAGCAAAAACAGAAGATTCCTTTTTCTGGCGAAAACATTTTCATGGCATTCTAACTTTGCTGATAATAAGCAGTGGCACTGGTGTGTTTATCTTTCAGTCCAAAAAATCTCCTGATAACTCCAATCTAACTTTATCACCACAAACTGAAACTTCAAAGTCTGTTTTGCCTTCAAAGCAAAATGAAAGTTCAAGCTTTCCAAATGGCTAATTTATCGCAACCACTTTTCATTAGATTGCCTTGAATTGCTCAGGTTTGTCCTGACAGCAGTCAGCCGAAAGCATGGGTGCTAAATAAATCAGCAGATGTTGACTTGTGCCTTGAGAAGTGAGCATTTATTCAGCTCTTGGTTTTGAGACTGTGCCGACTAAAGCAAAGTTATTTTCTTGTGTCTGAAAACCGTGATCTTCTAAACCCTTTCAGTTCAAATGTTACCATCAGCGACCTGAGGGCTGATTGTGATTCGGGAAATAACAAGTTCGGACTGACTTTGTAACCTCTTGCATTAGCCTTTCATCACCCTGCCAGTGGCAACACACACCCCAAATCCAACCCTACAATATAAAAACAGAAGTAGGATTTGTAGATTAAATGCTTTGTTGATGCTAAATGCTAATCAGGCTGAAACCCACTTTTTGAGGTCTGCTTCTTTTTTTACATTTGTTTTAATACAGTGGGGAAAATAAGTATTTAGTCAGTCATCAATTGTGCAAGTTCTCCCACTTAAAAAGATGAGAGAGGCCTGCAATTTTCATCATAGATATACCTCAGCTACGAGA
>JAUZNJ010027823.1:0-16527 GCA_034780135.1 Jordanella pulchra | reverse complement strand
GTTGCCTTGTGGCAGAGCGCTTTATGCCCAAAGATTGCTGGAGACAGCCCCACTGTGAACCTGATTGGTAAGCAGGAGAAGATGGATGGAACAATCCATTGCACCACAGCTAAGGGTGTTCTCTAAGGATCCATACTGGACACTGTTGTATTTGCTATAAAATGAGTCTGAACAGGGATAACTAAGCAACCAGTGAACATCTATAGGTTGATGAAAGTTATTCATTGGAAGAGATTAATGTAATGTATAAAAACTGCTCTTACAAGAACCCTTACAGAGACTGATGCAATAACTGAAATGCTTTCAGAACTCAGTGATGACTAAAGTCATGATGTGCATGTATTCTTGTACTTAATTATGATTCCGAAAAGAGGAAGCAACTGATTTGATAAGCTTAAACATAAACCATTTTTAAACAGTAATTTTCTAAGCATTGCTATGGAAAAAAAATACAATTGTGACTTTCTCCTTGTCTTGAGAGGGAGATTTTTAAAATCTGACAATGCACATCAGGCGGCATTATGCTTTCTAACAAAGGCAGACTCTTCAGCTCACCATTGACATCTTGTTTACTTTAAATCGGAGACCAAAATGCATGTTGTTCATTGTTGCAAATTATGTTAGCAATTTTTAGTTCAGCATAGTTTAGTATATTTATATTGTGCAATTTTAAAAAATATATTGTCTTAAGAGACTTTACAAATTCTGTTTAATCAAGAAAACCCAACTTGCAATACCCAACTTGCAATACTCCTAAGTCATTGAAATATTCACTTCTCCTGGATAAACATGTAGCAACACGTTCACTTTGTGTTTTTAACTTTGCCACAATCGCTCATTCTCGTTGCACCTCAGATGTAACCAGCTTTCTCATTGTTTAGACGGACACACTTGGTTCACAAAATAACCATATACACTTGGTTGTGCCAATAAGAACATTTTAAATTAGCATGTAAATATAAAAATAATTATATATTTATAAAGCACTTGAGTAATACGTTGACCCGAAACCAACCTTAAATTAAAAAACAAAATGCTTTCCTTTGGATGCTTTTTAATATGCTGTTTGTTTTTTTCCATATTAGTGTTCTCATGGGATTTATTGCCCTAATACTTATGCACTTACAGATAAAAAATGCATTTTTAACTGCACAGTGACATTGCTGTCTTAAAGCTGCTAAAGAAACTGTTGTACATAAAATAAGTTAGGTAAGACATCCATGCTGGCCTAAAATTAGGTCTTAATCTTGTCTCCATTTCTTTATTTGATATTACTTCTCCTTGTAAAACTTAGGGTTTTGACAATTACTCTGACTAAATATCCCCAAGGATAAATAATCCACCGTATACGCTCCATTACATTTCTGTGAGCTAGTATCTATAGAATGGCAAACCATGACTCCTTTTCTTCTTATAAACACTCCACCTACCAATTTATTTATTTTCCTGTAAGAAATTCTTAAACTTCCAGCTCATTATACCTGACAGATTTATGACTTCTAATTCAATGAAGAACTGGACTGTCTCTAGGTCTAAGGCCTTGCAGACATCACGTCAGACATTAAATCCTCGCTCATTTTTTTTATTAGAGGACAAAATAAAGGAACAGGCTATTAAAAGGCCATCAGTAGCTCAGACTCTTCTATCCAAAACCACTGGCTCTAATACGCCACACTTAAATATCTCTAAGCCTTTTGCCGAAATCATTTGGTCTACTCTTAGAAAAAACAAAAACGGAAAAAAATGTTATGTCTTAGTTAAGAATTTACTCCTGATCTCATAAACAGCACTTGCACATAATGCCTTATCTTTAGAAGCCAAAGCCAATAAAGGCTTTTTGTATACTACATTCCCAAGAACACAGTAAAAAAAGCATTAATGTTTCTTTTGCTACTGAAGTTAGTAACTTATTCAACTCAAAGGCATTTATTTGAACAGGCTGGACATTAATAGGGGTAGAAAATGGCTCTGGCAGCTTAAAATTAAACACAAAGACATTGTATAATGCTTAAAACCATTAAAACCACAAAAATACAGCAAGTATAGCATCATTGTCATTCATTAACAGACAGATGTACTTAGTTAAAGGATATTTTGGAATCTCATCTTTTTTGATCAATTATGCTGAAAATGATTTTTTTAGCTTAAAATCATATTGAATAATCTGCAAACACCTCAAATGTTTTCGTAGTAAATACTAAAGTGTTAAAAAGGTCTCACTGAGTAACTGAAGATTTTAGTGTCTTATCATTATATAATGTTGCTATTAATACCAACAATAATATTTGTGATATTATCAAATATTATTAACAATAATATTAATATTTTGGCAAAAAATAAAGTGAAAGATAAATGTATAGAAATCCCTATATTCCCTATATATACACTGACAGCTTCTGACAGTATCTATTTAAACTACTGGCACATACAGTTTCAGTGCAATACAGTACATGCATTTGTAAAGTCAAGTCTAAGTCTAAGTCTCTAAGTCTAAAAGTAGCTTAAAATAAAGAGATTTCCCCTATTATCAGCTTGCATTGCTAATACTATTTAGGAGGACCAACAATAGCTGGTTTTTATCATGTAGATTTGATTATGCTTGAAAGGAGGTGTAGAAAGAGGGGTTCGTCCAGGAAACCATTCACCCAACAATCAAGCTTCATAATTTGTGTATTCACTCTTTGGAAGGACATTATGCCATGGTTTGCAACAAAAGGTACAATTATTGACAGGACAAAGAGACCTTGTTTTTCATTTCTCTAAGTGCCATTTCAAGATCATAGGTGAGAGATCAGGTTATAGATAGGTTAACAACTGAGAACTTTTCTTGGGTTCAGCTTTTTGTTAATTTAAAGAGACCGCTTCTCCAGTCCTCTCTATGACTAAGGAAAAGAAACAACAAAAGTCATCCTTAAACTTTGTTTTCTAAAGCAAACAAAAGTAAGATAGTACCCCGGCAGTGTGCACCTTTGCTCCTTATGTGAAACTTTATTTCACATAAACTATATCATTAAAACAAAAGAGAGTTCCGTTCCTATTACATTAATCAGAAATCATTCTAGCTAATTTCAAAACTTAAAGAGGAAATGTTATAAAATGCTGAGGAGGTTTTACAGGCAAGTGGTGAAAAATCTTTCCATAACACAACAGAATACAGATGAGAAGGTCTATGTTGATCGTATTATAGAACCAGGAAACTCAAATATCAGAGAAAATCGTTGTTAGAGACTGAATGAGAAATATTTTTTCTTCACTGACTTATAGTTTGTATCACAAGCCAGTATGGTGAATAAACCTTCGGGTGGGGCTCATCACACCCTCTTTAGGTCGCCTGGTGAGGGTGCCATGTAGTTAGGGCTCTATGCCATACCTGTTCCTCTCACTCAACATTTCGACTGGTTTACTCTTTCTTTCTGTACAAAGACTACATGAATCTTAATCTTAAAGATGAAGACTCTACAATCCCTGCTGTTGTCCTGATTATAATTTATTTTCAAAGAAGTATCTTTGAAATTATATTGCACAAGCACAGTCCAAATGCCTCAGTTAAATTGAAAAATGTAAGCATGTCTTGGCAAAAGAGGACATATGGTCAACTTAATCCAATGGGAATAATGAGGTGAGGGAGAATTGGATTAATTTTGGTAAGTGTAAAGCTGACATGTTTTACTGCAGGTGTTGCAGGTTTTACAAACCAGTTAAGGAAATGAGATTTATTCTCAATGGATTGGGGGGGACAGCTAACAATTTCAGTTTACAGTTACTGTATAGGAAAATGTTTATATTCCTGTAAGAGTTATATGCTACAGATTGATTTAGCAAAAGGCCATTGCTGCAATAAGAAGGCTCCCTGGCCATTCACCTACTCAAAGGAGAATGTTGTGTATAATAAAAGATGTCTTCATCTTTTATTGTACTTCTCCATGCAGGCATATTGTTAATCATATAAAATTCTGAAAATATCTTATTATTTTTACCTTAATTACAGCTAAAACATTTTATGGAACACTTAAAACAGCTAACAGAAGTTTGATCCCCATGATATTCCTAAATAGCCATGAGCATTAATTTACACAATGTGTTGCTAAATGACATTATATACTCTGGCTTTCTTTTTCAAAAACAAACACTATTGCTGCCAAAAGCAGAAATAACCAAAAGGACCAGGATCTGTGAAGTCCTGCCAAGGCACTGCCACCACCATTTTAAAAGCCCACTAATTAGTAGAAGCTGACACATTCTGCTGATTCAAAGCAGCAAAACGGTTCAAATCTAAGAATCAAGCACTGACCTCATAATCAAATTTTACTATTACAGAGAACTCTGAATTCCAATGATGTACTCTCAGAAGAATAAAATGAGTCTCATTACTCATGATAGGAGATTCAGCAGTTTCTATCCATGATCATAATGAAACAAATGACTGAGATGTAAAGATACCGTCAACATAATTCTTGCATTGCGGACATTTTAATTGTTTTAATAATATGAACAGCTTTGTGCATAAAAAAACATGGTGAGCAAATGACAGCTCCTAATGGCAAGGGTTCCCAAATGTAAACAGCCAGAGTCATCCTGTAATTTACCTCATAAATACCAACACTAGGAACAGATTATGGAAAAACTCCAGGAAATAAATGATTGTATCTCTTACGAAATGTGTTGAAAAGTTATTAAAAACTGTGTTTTATACTTCTACTTGTAGTGTAGTGTTGTCAGCTTGTGGTTTGTGGTGTACACGCCCTCCGGAGCCTACCAAAATGAGGGTGAAGCCACACAGTGTATAAAAGTTGCAGACGTTGTGACGGGCTGCTCATTTTCTGTGCAACAAACATAACTCAATCTTTATTCCAAGCATATCGGGAGGGGGGGGCTTCATACATCCCTGTGAGTGTTGGAACTCCCCCTTCACAATGTCTTTGCAGAATGGTTCAGCTCAGGTTTGTTCTAAATAAAATCATGTCTTACGGCATAACAGCACCATAGCACTTGAGATGACAGCATACATAAGCAGAAGTCAACAATAAATAATGTAAATATATCAGATCGACGAAAATAACATCTGTACAGGTCTTTATACTCTAGGTTTGTCAGTCACTGAAACCTTTGAACCAGTGCTTAACATTGAGCATTTGAAGAATGAGACAAAAAATGGTCTGTATGAATGTCTTGGCCTTTAAGTGATTAGTTTCTTCTTTGTATGCACTATAACTGTTCATTTACTTCAATTTTAAATGTGACCAGCATTAGATTCCTTATTTCAAGATTCAATGACTGATCGATGCAATTCAATTAAATTCAGTTTATTTATATAGTGCACATTCATAATACAAATCATCTCAAGGCACTATACAGAGACCATACAGTGATTATGAAGGTGTAGCGGATGGTCCTTGGGGTAAAAAAAGTCTAGTTTCTGTAATACCTTTCTGTGCTAAATAAAGGAAGGCTCTGACCAAATATCACCAGAGCCTTAGAATTGCTAAGTGACTGAGTTATTAACATGTAAAATCTTATGGAAAGCAATGATTTATTTTTTTTTAGTGATTACATCAGGTGTCTAAACTGCTGATAAATACATGTGGAAAAATAGTACCTTGTGCAGATACAAGAGGTATATGGTCATATGTAACATACTTGTAAGTATAACAATGAACTCTGCGATTAAATTTCTTGATTTCTATAAATACACACTAAGTCACCTTATACAGCTCTCTTAACACATCTCTCATTGAGGGCAGTTTTTTTTCTTCAGTTTCAAATATCAGGCTGATTGGGGTCACTATATAGGTGGGATTTATGCCCATGCCTGTCTGAACAAATAATGAAACTTCTCCAGCCATACTTGATTAATGGCTAAACTCACCTTGGTCACATCCCACAGGAGTCAAATTGGCTATATGTTCAAATGACTGGGCTTAAGTAAAATAAATTGAAGACCATACAAAACAGGGAAAACAACAAACGAGACTCTCATTGTGATTTTAGTTAAGCAAAGCTTTTTTTCTTCTTTAATTTATTTTCCTGACAAAAAGAATTTAAGCTTCCCTTCTAACTCATTCGTTTTGCCTTAACTTCAAGTGGATTTGTTACACAACAGGCAGAGCAACCAAAGAGGAAAAACGTTTCCCTGTGTGTCCATACTGCCCTGTGGGTTTCTAATGCAGTTCATTAGCAGGCTGAGTTGTGTCAAGATGTTAAAGCGGGCTGCCAAAACCTTGAGGCCTTTGTGTGAAGCTGCCTGTGCAGGGATGACTCTTTATCCCTAAGGACTGAGGCTTGCTGTCTGGACAAAAGCATGACGGGCCCAGGGCCCAGTCAGTGTACTCGGAGCAATTCTCACACCAGATCTGCACCAAAGGAAAAACAAGGAAACAAGGTGACACTTGTAACAGACCACAATGATCTTGGGAGAACAGAAACTCTACTAAGGATGACTCATAATTACAGCTGTAGAAGCAAAGAGAGTGAATCCTAATTCATATTTTGGAGAAGGTAAACGGTCTGGCAAACTCAATAGTTGAACTCTTAGGGCTGTTTTGCTTGTTTCCTTAGGTCACCCTATTAGTTACTATCAATGAATGACATGACTCTTACCTCTGCCACACTTGGGTATAAACAGAAATACATAGCTTTAAATAAACATTTCACATCACCCGATATGTTGAAAGCCTATCAAATGTAATGTATCACAAAAATATTACAACAGGTAAAGGTTACAAAAAGACTGAAAATCTATGCTTGGCATAATAATAGCAACTCAAATAACCAATAGCAGCATTCTAAATTTTTTTCTAAATAATTTAGCTAATGATTATCTGTCCAGTAAAGAAAACTTACATTTAGGGATGAACTTTCATTCCATGTTGGTTTGACAGTCACTAATTTTAAAAAGAAAGTGTTAAATTCAATGAGCACTTTGTGAGTTTTAAAGCCTTTAATCCAGGCAATTTTGCAAATTGTGTTCACCTTACTGGCAGTGCCCATTGTAGAGATATATGTGGACTCGATGTTTCAAAAGATTTTCTTGATTTTTTTTTTATCTTATTTTAATTTCCATTTGATGTAATAATAAAATACAACAGAATAAAAAAGGCATTTTACGTAATCAAAAAATATCAGATTAGAAACAATGTGTTAGCTGCAATCACAGATTACATTAACCAAGAGGGGGTTCAGGATGGGGGCAGTATTTTTTCATTCGGGCCCTAAACCCAAAATTAAGCAAAAGAGGTTGATAGTTCATAGTTGGAAATATCCAATGAACCAAACAGCCATTTGCTGCCTTGAAACTTCAGATATAGCAGATCACATCTCATTATGAGTAAAGCTAAAAGTGCAACAATTCATTTTTACAATGAAATTAAAAGAAATTGTTAAAATAAATAATAAAATTAAAGTAAATGCATGAATTAAAAGGGTTATCAAGCTTGTAAGTGCAGCAAGCCTCACTAGTCTAGCACCTTAAAGCTCTTTCATACGCATCACGTTTCTTCTGAAAAAAAGAGGTCTTGAATCCGACGGTCATCTTTAAGTCTTTGCTGAACTTTAAACAAAATAAAAATAACAACAGATTCAAAACAAATAGAAACTGACGGTAGAAAGACTGTGTTACTCTCAAGGTGCCAGAGTTCTTCAATGAGCAAGTACTTTCTTCTTTCATAAACCATTTAGTCAATAGCCAATCAAAAGGCACCACGTCATAAGCTTAACAACGATTCAATTACAGATGCTTATCTTTTTCAAATAGCAGAGTAAAAAATTAAACTCACATAAACACAAAGTTGCATTTTGTATTAAGCCCCAGAAATATAAATATGGCTCATACAAAGCTAATAAATAAGTTATTGGAACTCCTCTTGAACTTGTGGAGAATTATTTCACAAAGGAGAAATACGCATAGAGTGCAGAAGATTATCGAAAAACAGTGAGCATCCTCTTCAGAAGATTGTTTTTACAAAAACATAGTTTCTTCAGAAAGGGGCTCCTCCAGATCTGATGCGAGACGGACCGATACAGAAGATCCTTCCTGCCTGTGGCTATCAACACCTACAACAACTGGCTAAGAGAAAACAAAAATATGAGTTAAAACAACATTTAATTTCCCTTTGAAACATATTTTTGAATTGAAATGAATATTTTAGGATTATTTCTATTATGCAATATTGCATAATAACTACATTTAATTTGCTGCAGTTTATATTAAATCTGCAGGATACATGGTTGTTGCTGAATCCTTTTAATCGTAATTGCACAACAGTAATGACTAGGACTTAAACTGCAGGTAAATATGGCCAGATTCGGATATTTAGTGGGTCAAATGATAAGGTCAGGCTGCTTAACCAAGTGTGAATGCTCAGATCTGGCCCATATCTGACTTTTTCATGGTACTGGAGTTTCAACAAATAACTGTTCAATTTAAAAGCTAACAAGATCTAAATTATTGATGTTAGATCATACTTAGCAGCAGGAGTTCACTCTTAACTTCATAAAATCGTTGTTTTCATCAGAAACTATAGTCAACCAGTCTCTGAAGATCTGTTATTGTAGCATTTCTTTCTATATTTATATTTTATATTCACCTTCATTTTCTACACACAATGCCTCTTTTTCTACCGTATCTAAGTGGATAAATTTGAAGCTAGGGAAAGGAAAGAAAGCTGGGTACTATGCTCTGTCAAATTATGATACAGCAGTATAACCCTCTTTGTTACATCACCTCTGTCAAATCAATATAATTTACAGCCTCTTTGTACATTAGCTAGCACAAGAAAAAACAAATTCCAAAACACATTGAATTGTTTCTACAAACCCATTTCTTCAAAGGTAGGGTGAAAAAAAATTAATTCTACATTACATTGTAATTACATCACTTTTGTGATTGAATGGAAAAGAACTGAGAAGAATATAATGTGTACTTAGGTTTATATTTTCACAGTCTGGTTCACTGTAAAATGTATTATACACCCAAATCATCTCATAGTTTGAAGCACTGCTCGATGAAATACATACCAATAAAAACTTTAATAACAACAATCATTTTTTTATTTGTAATTGTTTTTTGGGTAGTTTATAACTCTTTTTTATATTGCTTATTAAGTGTTTCACCAATCTCATGTTGTGCAGAGGACAAATCTCAACACAATTTATTTAATTTAGGTCAAGGAGGAACGTTCAAGGGAAGCCTCATTCTAGGCTGCTTAAAAGGTGGCTGCATGTTGGAGTAGCTCTGCTAGCTTGACTGTGATATTTTTGGAAGAGAACTTCAGTTCCTCCGTTTTCAGTACCAGGCCAGTTCTGATAAGTCACCAGGCTCTGGTGGTGTCAGCCCCAGAGTCCTGAAGGTCTGTGCAGAGCAGCTCTGTGGTATCCAACAAGACCTCTTCACCCTTAGTCTAACAGAGGAAACCGTTCCAGAGATGTGGAAGACCCCCTGCTTTGTTCCAGTACCAAAGAAGACTCAGCCAACAGTCCTCAGTGACTATAGACCTGTTGGCCTTACATCCAACATCATGAAGGTCATAGAGAGACCTCCGTTGGTTCCCCTCACAAAAAAAAAAAAAAAAAAAAAGCAGCTATCAGGATCCCCTGCAGTTTGCTTATCGTTGTGGAGTTGGAGTTCAAGATGCCATCATACACTTGCTTTAAAAAACACACTGTGATTTAGACAAGACAAACACCACTGTGGGAATCAGGTTATTTGATTTGTCCAGTTCATTTAACACCATTCATCTTGACTTACTTTGTGAGAAACTCCAGAAGATTCAGGTGGAGGCATCAAGACTACCTGGAGTCATTACAAGACTACCTGACGAAGAGACCATAGCTTTTAAGACTGAAGGGTCAACCGTCTAATCAAGTAATCAGCAGCACAGGAGCAAAACAGGGGACAGTGCTCTAACCACTCCTTTTTATTCTCCACACCTCTGACTTCCAGTTCCAAACTGGGTCCTGTTACCTGCAGAAATATGGCTCTGCAGTCATTGGATGCATAAAAGATGGACAAGATGCTGAATACAGAGAGCTGGAGAACAGCTTTGTGGGATGGTGTGGAAACAATTACCTGATCCTGAAGGTCAGTGAAATTAAGGAGATGATTGTAGATTTCAGAAGAAACGGAAACAAGTTGAATCCTGTTAACATCATGATAGAAGAAGTGGAGGTGTCATGTTTGGTTTTTTAAGCTCCGAGCCCACATGCAGAACACCAAGACGAAGAGCGAAAATCAGATTAAATGTAATTTATTTAAGAACAGTTCATGGGAGTGAGGCGAGAGTCAGGTCCAAGGAGAGATACAGGCAGGAGCAGTCACTGAGAACAGAGAGCAGGCTGGTAAGTTCAAGGGAAAATGGTAATCGGAGTTGTAGAAGCGAATGAGGATGTTCCTTACTTTTAGGAGTCTGGTTCCGGGTTTAGGAGGGAGGTCATGGATGTCCGGGGTCCAAATCACCTTTGTGGGTCCAAGTACAATGGAGGAGTGCAGTGGGAAACGGACAGGTCGGCTCAGGTTGGTCAGAGACTAGAGGAGCGGTCTGGCTGCCAGTCGTGGGAAAAAGGAGTTCCAAGAGGACAACGGAGAGTGGGTTCTGAAGATTAGGGCAACCAGTGGGTAACAACCACGGCGTTATGAGGAAAGGTTTGCACAGGGAAGTAGCCAGGATCGATGCGGTGAATCAGACTTCTGAGGATCACCTGAAGGCAACGGGGAGAAACACGAAGAAAACAGGTTACTAGGAGATTCAGGTCAACGAGGAGAAAAACTCAGAGAAAACTCTGGAGGCTCTGTGGTACCAAAAGCTGGCAAACACTCGTCGCCGAGGAACTGGTAGCCGCTCCTTAAGTGCATACACTTGATGAGATTTGATGGAAAACACCAGTGCTGCTGGGAGCCGCACCGCACTCCAACCGGGACCTGGCGCCATCTGGTGATGGAAGAAGGATAGGCGCAGGAAAACAAAGCCCAAACAGACAACAGAGGACCCCAGATCATGACAGGAGGTGGTGGAGGAGTATAAATACCTTGGTGTTTACCTGGACAATACACTAGACTGGAGATATAACTGTGAAGCCATCTATAAGAAGGGACAGAGGAAACTATACTCTCAAGGGAGCTTAGGTCCTTCGGTGTTTACAAAAAGATGCTTCAGATCTGTTGTAGAGAGTGTGATTTCTTCCTCCATCATCTGCTGTGGGGAAAGCATCAGAGCAAATTACTTAAAAAGCTCAACAATCTCATAAAGGAGGCCAGCTCTGTTCAAGAAACTCCTCTGGAACCTCTGGAGATTATTTCACAAAGGAGAATTATTCATAAAGAAAAGAACATAATGGAAAACAGTGAGCATCCTGTTCAAAAGATTTTTACATAATAGAGCTTCTTCAGTAAGAGGCTTCTCCAGATCTGGTGCAAGTCAGACCGCTACAGAAGTTCCTTCTTGCCTACAACTATCAACACCTGCAACAACTGGTTAAGAGAAAACAAAAATATCTGCATTACTACAACAATTTCTTTCCCTTTGGGATGAACAAGATATTTTTGAATTCATTTTGAATCAAACCAGTACTAAGTTACAATTTTACATTATTAAGCCTTCTTCTAAGTTCCTGTGATAGCAATCCAAGTGTTTATGAGACAATGGAGAGCTATCTTATTTCCCCTACTGGCTCTGGTCAGAAAACCAACTTTCTGCACCTCCGACCGACGTAGCAGTCTTGCGGCTCTGTTCTCAGTCTCGCGGTTTGACAAACAGCTGTACAGGAGCCCAATATTACGCCATTGGCTACAGCAACCATGTGCTCTATCCCCAGGTGATTATAAAATAATCTGTTATTGTGGAGGTTTTTGACATGTTGTAACCAGCATAAATGGGCAAAGAAAACCTCTGTCAGAGGAGGAAGGGAACAGAAAATGTGACTCTGATCAAAGCAGGACTATAACAAGGATGAATTCAAGGAGGGCATTTGCTCTGTAAACAAAACAAGGATAAAAACAGATGTAGAACTAGAAAATGTTACTTAAAAGTAACACTTACAAGATATGAATAAAGTTTTGCTGACTAAGAATATTTTTTACCCCCCTTACAGGAAGAATATATAGTTTCTTCTTTCCTCCTTTGTTTAAGGACATTTGTAGTTTACTTCATACTGGGGCTCGAGTATGGTACAACTGAGGGGTCTGTTATCTGAACCACAACTGCCTTCCCAGCAAATGTCTAATCTTAAACTAAAATTGAGGGCAGAGCCTCAATTTTGCATCGATGTTTATGTAAGTAAATGTGCTATAGTGACTCCTAGATTCCTGTAATAATATAAGCGAACCAAAAGTAGTAACATTGAGCCTGAAACTAAATCCAGCAGACTTCAAAGATAGCACTAGCAAAACTAGGTCATGAAGAAAGATGGGAATAAATAAATACATCAACTAGAACATCTTAGTCTACTGACATCTCTAACAAAAAGCTCACAAGGGACACCTTTATTAACTTCCACGCTAAGCACAAACTCAATAAGATGGAAATGGAAAGACTTTTAAACAAAAGATGAAGATTGTTTAAACTAAAAATTATGTCATTTAAAGTGTCAAACTCAGGACCTTTGTAAATCCAGACACATAATTAGTGTGATTTGTATTTCAGATCTCATTTAAAATGCATTATACCCCTTTCATCCTTAATTTTTTTGGCCCAACAATACTTGATTTTTTTTCTGGGAAGCTTTAAAACTTATTGTGCTCCCTCTTCTCTGTGATCGAGTATGAGAGTCGACGATCTGTTTGACTATAAAGTAAACATGGCACTTGGCTGATTCATTAACATGGAAGCAGCATACGGCAGAGTCTGAAAAATCTTGCATATGCTTGACTTATGACTTACAAGAGAAGGTCAAGTGACTAAGTTCAAATACTTAGTTGCTTTACTTAAGTAGCTTTTTTGGTATTTTTACCATACCTGAATATTATTTTTGTAAGGACTTTACCTTTTACTCCATACAAATACACTTTATTCCCTTAACTTTATCAAATATAGCTTGTTACTTCTATACATATTGATAATGACATTAAAATTACAGCAGCAACAAACCAGAGAGAAAATACAAAACGCAAAGAGAATCTGTCCAATTGCAGCCCAGTGAGTTTACAGAAAAACACTGAAAGTGACATGAATGAAAAAATTGAGCTGTGAGACATTGCAGATAATGGATCAGATTCTGAGTTGCAAAACATTTCCAAATCTATTATCCCTTTAATAGATTTAAATGTATATGTTAATTATGTCTCAAGATCTATTAATAGTATTTAATAATATATATGTTTTAGTTTATTTATATAGCACAAATGCACAGCACATGTCATCTTGGGGCACTTCACAGAGTGGATTCAATCAGATCATAGTCAAACTAGTTAAAAGTTTTCTGTCCAATGAATCAGATGAGGTCTAGTAAACAAATAGAAGAAGTGTAATAGAATATCATCTTGAAGAACAACTGACTTTCCAACATCAGACCTGTATATCAGATATGATGTCACACGTGTTGAGATTCAAAAGTCCCATATGTTTTTGACTTAAAGTTAGAATATCATAAAAAAAGAAAGAAATTCTCGGGGCTGAAAACTCAGATAGTAGAGTAATTAGCTGAGGCAGGAATTAAGCAACGCAGGACACCGAACTATTTTTCAAAAAGAAAAAGAAAGGCATAACAGAGCAGAGACAGTGGAACCATGAACCCCATTCAACAACCAAAAACAAGAGACTACATCTATTTGGGTTTACAGAATTCTGCAGAGGATCCAGTACCAACCCAAACTCCAGCATGTAGTGGCTGAGAGAATGTGGTCTGGACTCTATGGAGGAGAGTCCTATTTTCAGAAACTCTGTAGAAGGACAGAACACCTGCTCTGTGATCCAGATACAATCCTACTCTGGAGGAACCAGGACCTGAGATAGAGGTCCAGATATTGTTGTGACCAAATGTATAACTGTTTTTTTTACAATTTAATGCCCAAGATTTGTCTGTAAATCCAAATAAACATTCATCCCCATCTCCTACTCTGCTGATAGTCTTATATGCTACTGCTACATCAATGTCCCCCCTCCAATCTACCTCCCAGTAATAACGTCCATTCAGGCTCTCTACACTCAAAACCTGCCAACAATCAGTGAATCTGTCTGGGTGATCAAAATAAGACTGTGGTTGTTTAATCCTTGTCACTTTCCTGTTCCCCTCTGATAATAACAGTTGTCTGTTTGCGGTGTTCGGATCCAGGGTGATTTGAAGTGTATATTCTAAAAATCCAGTTCCTCTCTCTGGTTCTTCCTTAGTAAGTGCCAGTAAAATGTCGGTCCATGAGTCTCTAAGTATGTTCTGTAGTTTGTCTCTAAGCTCTGACACAGCTGCTCTCACGTCCTCCCAGTATCTCAGTGGATAGATGTTGATGCTAGGTGAGGGTGTTGACTCACTAAGGTCTGAGAGTGGGGGGTAGCTGCGGAGAAACTGGTTGTGGTCCTCTGTATTTGAGAGCTGCTCCAGCGCAGAGTATTTCTTTTTCAGCTCACTGATCTCCTGCTCCAGCTTCTCCTGAAACTCTTTGACTCGACTCACTTCAGTTTCCTGCTGGGATCTGATCCGTTGCTTAACATCAGAGCTTATTTTCTGAATATGGTGAATCAGCTCACTGAAGATCTTCTCACTGTCCTCCACTGTTTTGTTAGTCAACTGGTTGATGGCTTCCACCTCCTGCTGAAGCAGCTTCACATCTTTCTCTCTGTCCTTGACTCTTTGCTGCATTTTTCCTCGCCACTCCTCCAACTCTCTCTGCCTTTCAGTCCTTTCTGCTGCAGTTGAGACTGTGTCATGGCCCTTATGTTCCTCTACAGAACAGAGATAACAGATACACTTCTGATCAGTACGGCAGAACATCTTCATCACCTCATCATGTCGAGAGCAGATGTTCTCCTGGAGGTTCTTGGAGGGCTCGATCAGCTTGTGTTTCTTTAACGGAGCTGAATTTCGATGAGGCTGAAGGTGCTTCTCACAGTACGAAGCCAGGCAGACCAAACATGACTTGATTGCTTTCTGTTTGCTTTTAGTGCAGACATCACAGGCCACATCTTCAGCTCCGGCATAGCAGTGGTCTGCAGGAGAAGCTTGGAGTCCAGTCTTCTTCATCTGCTCCACTACAGTGGCAACCAAGTTATTCTTCTTTAGAACTGGCCTCGTTTTAAAGGTCTCCCTGCACTGAGGGCAGCTCTGAATTCTTCTATTATCCTCCTCATCCCAGTGGCTTCTAATACAGTCCATACAGTAGTTATGTCCACAGGGAATAGTCACTGGATCATTTAGTAAATCCAGACAGATCGAACAGGAGAAGGTTTCTGAATCCAGGTGGTTCAGCTCCATTTCTGCTCTCAATCCCTGTGACGGTGTGAGTTTCCCTTCTAGAGAAAAGAAACTGCTTTGAGTCATGAACCTTTAGTCATGAATCACATGTCAGTGCAGAGAGGCTGCAGCCAATCAACTTCTTTAGCAGATATTGGACCCACCCACCTTCAAGGTGTGTTTAAGAGCAGGAAGAAGAAATGAGGCATATCAGGCTGTGATTCCTGGAACAGGAGGGCTTTAGAAGTAATACTGGAGTTTAACGGTCTTCACAACAGTTTTCTGTTCAAAACATCTGAATTAGTCTCCAAAACCAGATCTGAGCCAGGTACAAGTGAATGTTCCTTGTCAGCTCTTAACTGAGGGCAGGTAAAGGATATGTAATTTTTGGCACATAATGATCCACACATTCATTTCCCAACCATCTAATTCAAATTAGTAGAATTATACATTTAAAATAAAAAAAAAGACCTTGGTTTTTCTGTAAATTTTTAACTGTTGCCAGGGCCGATACGGATGCCGTCTTCAGAACCAACCCAGGGTCTGAACCATCAGATGAGAGGTTGGAGGAAATATCTTTCCCACTTGGGTCTCAGGATAAAGTTGTGAAGCCTAAGGAGTGGCTAAAAGATGCCATAAATGTCACCAAGAAAAAGCAAATGTTATCACTTATTTTTATTTGAAAAGAGACATTGGACTCTTGCAGACATTTCAGTAAGTATGCAAGTGTTGGTTATGAAACTAGGGGTTGGACAATGAAACTGAAACACCTGGTTTTAGACCATAATAACTTATTAATATGGTGTAGGGCCTCCTTTTGCGGCCAATACAGTGTCAATTCGTCTTGGGAATGACATATACAAGTCCTGCACAGTGGTCAGAGGGATTTTAAGCCATTCTTCTTGGAGGATAGTGGCCAGGTCACGTGATGCTGGTGGAGGAAAATGTTTCCTGAATCGCTCCTCCAAGAAACCTCAGAGTAGCTTGATAATATTTAGATCTGGTGACTGTGCAGACCATGGTAGATGTTCAACTTACCAATCTTTTACCATATATTCTTTTACCATACCTTCTTCATGATACAATGTTTGAACCATTGGATGCACATGGTCCTCCAGAATGGTTCGGTAGTCCTTGGCAGTGACGCGCCCATCT
>JAUZNJ010027822.1:0-16528 GCA_034780135.1 Jordanella pulchra | reverse complement strand
AGTCAGAAAAGATGAGGAGGAGAAAAAATGTCAGTGGCCTCCACCTGTAAAACCATTCCTGTTTTGATGGTCGTCTCTTGTTGCCCCTCTAGTGCACCTGTTGTTAATTTCATTAACACCAAAGCAGCTGAAACTGATTTGCTACTTACCCAACCAAATTAATATCCCAAAAGTTTAATTAACTTGATGCTATACTCTGATTACAAAGTGTTCCTTTAATTTTTTGAGTATTGTATATAAATTGTTTACACATAGTAATATGTTGCATGCCTTTGCTTCTTGGCAGTTTCACGTTTACAGATGATGACACCAAGTTACGCTTTCACAAAAATAAAATTTTAAAAGAAGTTAAAAGAATAAGGATAAAATTAGATCAATAAATTCCATGTCATCACAAAAAACATTTTTGGGGTTTTTTTAATCAGGCAGGTTTGCTGGCCAATCAAGTACAGTAACAACAGGCTCTTGAACCTGCTTTTGTTACCTTTGGTTTTGTGGGAAGGAACCGAGTCCTGCTGGAAAATGAAAGCAGCATCCCCCTAAAGTTTGAAAGCAGACATAAAGACGAAGTCCTCCAATATTTCCTGATAGACTTGCTCTGCTAAATGGGGACTTTAGAAAACCCAATGGACTAACATCACAGATGGCACAGCACCTCAAGATCACTTTAAACCACTAAGAAAGTAGAGCTCATTTTCCAGATAAGATGCTGTCGACGTCTCTGATCTAGGAGTGACTTAACTGGAGAAATGTGACATTTTTAGCGTATATATAGGATCTGTTTAGGTTTCTAAATTCTTGAATAGATTTCTATTAGCAAGCATCTCAAGGATGCTGTTACCCTCTTGCTGGTTCTCCATTTCCTACTGTTTTCTTTCTTCCACTCAACTTTTATTGAATACTTAACTTTTTTATAAAATATAAAAAATGCACCAAGAGATAAAGAGATAAAGGCTTGATTTTTTTTTTACCTCTATATCTATCGAAGCCAAACATATATCAGTAGATCAATTCATTAAGCCTCATTTACTCTCTATCTGAGTTAAGCTATAGCTTGTCTTAAACGTTACGTATGAATTATTGGTAACTCCTAAGAATATTTAAATCTGAGCATTTTTCTTATTGATAAATTAATAGAATGGATTTCCAGAGGTAAATATTTAGATTGATATACAATTACAGTGATCATATTTGAGAGAAAATTATCAGAGTCGAGATATTCACAGAGGTTCTATTTTTAAGGGTACATTTGTGCAGACATGTCCCTTTAGGTAATTTAGCTGCTGCTATACTGGTGCAGAACATAGTTTGCACTAAAAAAAACCTTTAACTTACAATTTTATTACTAAACCTAAAATCCCCAAGAAAATATGATTTTTATTTTTAGAGCCATAAACAACCTCTAAAGTTAATCTGAGTTAAATGTAAAATTTGTAGCTCACAGATCCACTCGTGTATATATATAAAAGATGGGGTTTTAATTAATGTCAGGTCTTGTTACCGTTAACAAATTTGCAATCAATGTCAAGAATAATGAATGTTGGCATTTACGTCAATGATAATGGGATTGATTTTTTATTTTATTTTATATTTAGGATCATGTTGACCTCTCAGGTCTGGTTACTACAGCATCATTGACATATGATAAATGAGTTTCACCATCTCCGACCCCCTGCTCTTTGAAGCCATATGACATCTGAAATAGCAGCCTCAAATCTCTCACAATAACGGCGTGCTTTCAGCCGAGTAAACAGGCAACCCAATTATTCCCAGGGGAAATATCACCTTTTTTTGCGGATATTTAGTTCTTCTAACCTTTTCTTTCATGAACCTTTCCTCTCCTTTCACCTGCTTGTTCTGCTTGTACGAAAAAGTGATCTTGTGTAGATTTCAGTCTTTCCTCGTCTCCCTCTCCAGTTCAATAGCAGTGAAGAAGAAGTCAAGTTCCACTGCCTCTTAGATTTTCAACTCTATTACACAAAATCCCTTACTCAGGCTTACACCATAAAGGCTTCTACATTATAAGTCATGTTCAGGCCCATGACTTTATTGACACTTTAAACACCGTTTTGTGGTGTTTAATGCCATATGCACTCACTGATAGTCATTGTCATGTGAGGACATTTTGTCATTAAGTGTAGAAAAGGATCATGATTTATACTCTCAAATCAGCAACTAAATGATACAAGTTTTGTTTGCTTGGTTGATGAAGCAATATCAGATCAAGAGGTTTGAACACTGGACTGATACAAGGAAGTGGGAAAAAAACAAAAAAACAAAATCAAAGACATATATATGAATGAAGCAGGTATAATGGATGTATAAATTAGCTTGTGTTTCAGTAGGTGGTGAACCACTTCCATGCAATCTGTCTTGATTGACAGTTATCGCAACTGCTCCACCTGCTGGTCTGAGCTGTGTATTGCAGTTATTTTTTTTTTTTTAGCAGCTATTGTACTTGCAACAAAGAAGAGGACGCAACAAAGCAGAAACACACACACACACACACACACACACGCACACACACACAGAGGGAACACAAAAGAAGAGCATACTTTCCTTTGTTTCAGACTCATGATGTTGTTTCTGAATAAGCCCTCTGTTGCGACATTGCTGCAGTTGACATTTTATCAGCAGATCAGAGGATGAACACAAACAATTCTAATAAGAATTGAGATTTCTAAAATCAGTAATGATTTTTATTGAAATTAAAATGAACTCAATTCAATTAGTTTTTAATATAGTTCAGATCATTTTAATTCAATTCCGTTCAGTGCAGTTCATTTAATTTTAATTTGATTAAATTTAAAGATTGTTTTAGCCACTCACCGCCACAGCACCCCAATTAATTTTATTTTATTTTATTTTATTTTATTTTATTCAAAACACATTTTTTTCCCAAAAGAAAATTAAACGCACAGACATATTTTACACAGGTTACAGATTTTTTTTTAAAGTAGATGATTAGTGAAAACTTTACTCCATTTGGGAGTACAAACAAAAGGAGCTCAACTACAGCATTATTTATGGAAGAGCACTGATCACAACAAAGAAATAAAGAAATTTTAAGAGCAATAACTGGTTTGGTAGGCTGAAACTAATTTTGCCTAATTTCTAGTTTATACAAGTTCATTAATATAGATTCAGGATCCATAATATACCTACTCTCACTACTAGTTGGGTAAAACTAGCAACCCACACAGGAAACTTAGACTTTTGTTTGCTTAAACAAACTTCTATCATACATGTAGCAGCGTAACTGATCATTCTGCTAGATTTTGTAAAATTTAGGTTGAGGCCATTACAAAAACTATAAGTCGCCTTAATGCTATCCACCAGAATTTAGGTATTTTTAGAGCCACTGATATGTTGAACGATATAGTATCAACTCTGTCACCTTTTTAATTTGCTTTTGCTAGGTGACATCTGGAGGAGATAATGAGAAAAAAACCAGGGCTGTTTGGCCAAAATGTCAAGAAACAAGTTATGCTGGTGTAAAGTCAGGATCCAAACCAAATAATCATGTGTTATGCAGTGAAGGGGTGGCATCGTGGTGTGCAGCTGTACCACTGATGTATGTCACAAAAAAAGTGAAAGTATTATCCCCAAATTCTTCAACTTTACCTGCAATCTACAGATAAAAAGTTTAAACCAAATTATTTAAATTATGGAATATTGGAAACGATCTTTCTTGTAACCATAAAAAAACGGTCAAATATTTTATTAAAAACCACAAGTTCTAGATATTGTCGATCTGCTCCTACTATCAAATTTTTAACGAGGATAACATTTATTTTTTATTAGAAATAACCCATAATAATTATTTAACTAAAAAATGCTTAAATGTACATGTAATTTGTTATTGAATCATTTTAATATTTTCTTGTTTGCTATTATGTTTGGATAATTAGTTGTTTTGCTTTTGCTGATGCTCTCTAGGATCACAGTTGTGGTTCAACGTAATCTTATATCGGGTGAATTAAATGGGAAATACACAGAAGAAGACTTGCAAGCCTACCCAGAAACAATCTTCTTAGGAAAAAATGTTCCATTACTTTGCTTTCTTCCGCCCAGCATGTGGGACAGCAGTGCTGTGGGCCACAATGACAGGAATAATCCAAGTCTAATCTGTCCAATTCACATTCCTGCTTATTCTATATCACTATAAAATAAGCCATCCTGGCGTTCTTTCCCTTCCCCCTCCAAACAAAGTCCTTATAACATCTGGCTGACCATGTAAATCCTGTGACACAAGCATAATCTGTAGCTCTATACCTCTATCACATCTCCATCTGAGGGTAAATACCAGGAATACATGACAATCAAAAAAGGCCTTTTAATTGCAAAAATGACCTAAATTCCAGAAATGGATTTTAGAATAAAAATGTGCACATTTCATTAAGGCATATTAAGAATATATGAAACCATCGTTTTGGAAGTAAATGTAAATATTTATCTTTTATTTTAGCCAATTGATTCTAATTACAATAAAATAATTAGATTTTAAATACCTACTCCCCTGTCAATGCTTTAAATCAGAGTGACACAAGTCAGCAGGTATAGAACTGCTGTCATATTTTTAGATATTCCTGATCTTAAACATGTTTCACGAGAACAGTAAGCTGGCAGCCAGTTACCAGGTTTTAAACAGACAATTATACACATGAAAAATGTCTGCAACATGGATCAGGAGGGATAATCCTTCAGGACACTCAGGACACCAGCTGCGAATAGAAAACTCTCAGGTCAGTTTATGTGGAGCCACTAGAGGCTGCTGTTGGTCTCTTTAGAAAGATCTAGCAAACAAGCCTTGTTAGAAGACATATCCTGATTCATTGAATCAAATAAATTATTTTATGTCATTAAATAATACACTGTGCAACATTTGTGTTCATAGTTTTATGCTTATTTGAGTATTTAGCGGCCAAAGCTGGCATAAATGAAAAACAACACCTCAATAAGGTAGTTTTCTTCTCCACTGTCCCTGTATGCATGCTAGGTATAAAGGATTGTTGTAAATTTACAACATAATGCAGATGATTGTCCATTGATGCTACTTCCTCAAACAGAAGGAATGAAATCTATGGCATCTATAAAGTGCCTTGAGATAACATACGTATGTTGTGAATTGGTGCTTTATGAAAAAATGAACTGAATAAACCTAATAGTGTAAGCTCAGTTGACCCCCACTGACTTCCCAAACTCCCACAATGCAGTACAACGCAGATCAAATTAAAATGTAATCTATAATATGAGATCAAATTCATCTCATTGGTTCAAATGCCTCATTAATGAGATAGTAAATTCCACAGTTTACTCATCTCTAAAATGTTTCCAAAAATAAAAACACCAAAGTATAGTGTTATGATATTAGCTATATCACCACTGTCTTGGTTTTCATTTTCAATCAATGTAATGCATAATATACTGAATTCAAATTCTTGACTCTCAACATGTAATTATGGGATTGTTAGATTATTTTACAGCTTTCTGAAATTCTTCACTAAACTAAACAAAAATATTAACCTTCTTGAAAGTTTTCTCAGTCAGTCTAACAGAGACTTTCACATGTGCTGTATGGTATTCAGAGAAGATAGCTGCACAAAATCTAGAAAGGTCATGACTTCTTGTCCAGGATCATGTGGTTCTGACTGGATCTACACTCCGACAGGGCCATCAGAGGCTGTCTGCAAAGGGACTGTTCTGTAGGGGAGCAATTTATATCTTATACAGTACATGTGTGTGTGTGATTAAAAGTCTTTATTTTGACAGCTAATTCTCACACAGAGCATGCATGTAGAGACCGTGGGGAGAAAAAAACTCACTAACAGGAAGAAACTTCCCGCAGAATCCTGCTCAGTGTGAGCAGCGTGGCCGACTGGGGTTGAGGGAGACAGAGGCAGACTTACAAGAAGAAACAAAGATACAGAAGGTAACTGTTAACTAGCTCCACATATGGCCTTGTCTAGGAAAGACACAGCCAGGCAGATGAGCTCCGAGCCAGTTCTCATTTCAGTGGATGAAAGAGAGACCATCCAGTTAGTCACGGAGAGGCAGGACTACACTCTAACTCAAAGGTGTGAATGACTGCGGCACAAGTGATATCGGGATGGAGTTTCATCAAGACCGGAACAGATCAGATAAAGCTAATATGACCGGGAAAGCAGAGAGAACTGAATTTTAGGAGTTGAACTAACAAATACTTCAGAATGGGACAATAGAGATAGAATTTAGCAGAATGATGAAAAGTGGTCCCCATGTACTCCAGCATTCTAAACCTACAGCAGCATAACAATAAAGATAGATCAGGATAATCTGAACTACTCTAACTATAAACTCGGTGTAAAAGTAAAGTTTTAAGCCTAGCCTTAAAAGTAGGTAGACAGGGTAAACTGGTCTAAACTTATGGTGTGTGTGGGTGGTTGTGTGTCTACCTTTCGGATGGATGGACGGACAGATGGTCAAATCCTTTGATATTACGCAGGTAACTTTTTTAATTTTTCCAGAAAAACTTCAGAGTCCACATATGTTTTAGGTCTCTATCATAACTGCTTTATTCTCTTTCATTTTTTTTACATATCAGTATGTAAACAAATTAAAACAACACGTTTTAAAATTTTGTAGTACTTTAGGACAAGTTTATGAAGCGGTAGAGCACCACTGATCGCCCTCCTAATTAATGTCCTTCCAGAGGAGGACCCAAGGTGATGGGAACGAGCGAGAGAGATTAGCTGGGCTCCTCTGCTGCTGACCGACACTTTCTGCAGATCTCATCTTTGCCGACTCACCACTTGTCAGCCTCTGTACATCATTCCACATTCAGACTTCATCTTCTTAGCCAAAGCCACTAATACTAATGTGTGTGGATGTGCACACAAATGCTCTGACCACCATTAATCCCTGCACACACTTTCAC
This sequence comes from Jordanella pulchra, assembly GCA_034780135.1. Lineage (NCBI taxonomy): Eukaryota > Metazoa > Chordata > Actinopteri > Cyprinodontiformes > Cyprinodontidae > Jordanella > Jordanella pulchra. The sequence goes on along the minus strand of JAUZNJ010027822.1, from coordinate 9,612 downwards.
TTATCTCCTTCTCTCTCTCAGAGGAACGTAGTTACAGAGTTCTGCATGGCTGATGCTTTCTGGTGGTGCTCTTAAGGGTTCTCCAGACAAACTCAGTCTCTCAGTGGTGCGTCAGCAGGACATTGTGGTCGTCTTCGGGCACATAGAGCTGCGTCACAACGCGGACGTGCGAGATCTTCTTCACTGCCTTGTGAAACACCTGCTTCATGTCCCTTGATTCAGTCAATGCCATTCTGAGAGAAAGGAGGAGAGGGTGGAAGGAGAAAATTTATGTGAGACAGACGAGAGAAAGTGTTAAGATAATAAGTGAACTAATAAAAAATATTAAATAGTTCTACAATTTTAGGTAAAATGTTATATTTACTTTGAAATGTTGAACGGTCTGCACCAAATGAAAAAACAAGAGGTAAAGAGAGAACAATGAGCTAAACTCCCAGTCTTTAAACAAAAATAATCTCTTTTCTTTCTTACAAACATTCAAATATTGGCTTAGTTTAAAGCATTTTTCTAACAAAAAAGTGTGTGTTTTTTTTTAAAACAAACCATTAACAAATGCACTGTAAAAGAGCAAATGTAAAACACATGTGTGTTTTCCTTTCACCTTTCATAAATCTAGAACCATTTATTTAAGAGGAAAAACATCAAGAGGAATAAAAATTCAAGCTTCAGCCAAAATGTTTGCAATTCCGGTCCTTATAGACGAAATCCATGGAAGTTTTAGTTTAATCTTAAACATTTTATTTAAATAAATCAGTCTTTAGCAGAGTTCTATATGTTAATGAAGAATTTGATGAAATTTAAAGGTGTTGGAGAAGTGATACTGCATGGCATCAATTCAGCAGGACCAGAACTGCCAACTTCGGGTCAAGCGACTATCATCTAGAGAAGCTTCCTCTATGGCACAGAGAAACAAGCAACAAACAGTAAAACAGGTCTTAAATGCTATTGTAAAGGCACCGTTTCCATACCAGGGTAAATACTGTGGGAGAAACAAGTTTTCACTTGGTGTCTACTCTTTATAGTCAAACAAAGGATCACACACAAAAAAGCGGGAAACATGACAAAGGACGTCTGAGTACATCACCATAAAGATTGAAATGATTCTTAAAAAAGGGTTTCAAAGAAACCTCCCAGTTTCCTGCTTTTATGTTGAAGAAAAGTCTCATTGCGACATGTGAAAAATGAATGTGAGACATTTAGCAAAAAGGATGGAATTTAGACACAACAAAACAGATTTAAAAATAGCTTGTTTTATATCCATAATAGTATATCTGTAATCGAGTCGTTGCTGTTGTTCCTGCAGGAGTCAGCACTCGGAATCATTTCTATTTTCCAGAACCAGGAAGAAATTCTCATTGGAAAGTGAAGCTGAATGATATGCCAGCAACTAAAAAATTGACTTGCTATCAAAGCTATAAAAATAATTTTAAGTGAGTACTTTTAAGTAAGTATTAAGCCATTGCTTTATTGAAAGACTTTACACTTATTCACTTTTGGATCAGATGTTTATTTTAGATGTTATAAAATAGATTTGCTGTTTTGTTATTAAAAAGTCTGTGAAACATTGAAATGAAATTAACAGGGTTATGGTTACAATCTGCTGAAAAGGGTGATTAAAAGCATTGATGGGTGTGAAATTTTTAAAGGGGATATATTGGTCTAATGCCTGAAAATCCCTTTGTAAACTGCCCGTGACATCTGACAGACCACTAACTTGACTGGTCCAAGCAAGTTTCTGGCTGACTAAGATAGTTCTGATTGCTCTCTAGTGCAGATTGAGACCACCTCAAATAAGTTAAAATTAGAATAATAATTAAAAAAAACACATAAAAAATCCCAAATATTTTGAAGATACATCATGACATTTCTGGTCAGCATCAAAACTTTGCTGCCATTGAATGAAAAGCTTTTTTAAAGAGAACTTTTCCTTTCTAATGACTTTGAAGGTGGGAAAAAGAAGATTCAACACAAGGAGAACAACTTATAATCAATCTCTTTATAGGGCTCTTTGGATCAAAACAGATTTTTCAAAGGACAGCAGCCATGTGGTGAGCAGTTTAAAGGACTTGTAAAGTAGAAGAACTGAGTTTTGTTATTTAAATAAAAGAAGAGTTTTTCTTTTTATCATTCGGACTAAGTTCCCACAATCCTCACATGAACTGTCTTAAAATGCCACAGCTTAAATTAAATTATTCTTTTTTACAACCCAAGTAAATTTGTAATCAGACAAACCGTGAAACAGCAAACTACATGTTAAACTACATTCTGATCTTTCTACAACTTAGAGGAGAAAAAAGTAGAATGTCAATCCGATTTCTAGATTTTCAGAGTTTTTTTTTTAAATATTTTATTTCAATATTACAATACAATAGGGAAATTATATGTTCCAACACCCCAGGATTTGGACTTATAGCTTCTTGTTGTAGTCTAGATTTAGCCTAATGGATTGTGTTCATGATCCATTTAGTATAAACAATTTGTGGTAACATCTTAAGACAGTTCATTCCCAAATTATGTTTTCATAAAGGACGAGTGACGTTGCCAACCAAGCCAGTAATGTTATACATTTTTTGATAATGCATAACATTACCTCAGTTTTTCTTCTTTGCAAGTTGTTCTTGCTGTTGTTTCTCGGCTTTCCGTTTCTTGTACTGGGCTATCTCGGCCATCTGCAGCCCATGGGCCATTTGCCTGTTGAGACGAAGCGAACACCATGATCACAGCATACACAGACACGTTCTGTAGTCCTGCAATGGAATTCATTCTTCCAATGAACTTAGCCATTTCATTGTTATTTTTAGCCACTCCAAATGTCCACAGTTTTTAAGAGGAAGTGGCTAAAAGGTAGGTTCCTTGGAGAGTGAGATCTTTAGTAAGTCTGTACGTAACAGGTTCTACAAGGCTTTACCTAATACAAATTTTGTCTTTTAGTTGTTACTTTACAAAAAGCTGGATTTGTCCAAATGTTGGAACATTATCCTTCTAAGACAACCTAAAATTTTCAACCAAATTTATGGCTGCCAACAGAGCCTTCTGAATAAATTGTGAAAGCCCAGATATCTTCAATATAACCACCTTGTACCTCCGTGCATGGTATGGAGAATTTCAGCCATAACATTTAATTTGGATTCTTGCTAGTTGTATCCTCCTGGTCCAGGGTGTCAAAGTTCTGGGTTGTGATGTACATGTTTTTCCACCTCTGTCTGACCGCTCATTGACAAGTACTCCACACCTGTGCATTTGCCTCTCAAAATAGAGGCCATTTTAGTTAGCAGTATTTTCCATGGCTGTGATATGACAGAGCCATCCTTAATTGGAGAGACTTTTTGCCCTTCAACAAACTACTCTTCTCCCCCTTATGTGAGATAACCACCTGAACTCTAGCTTCTCCCTCAAACTCAAAATGTGCAGACAAGAGTGAAGGCTGAAATATACTCGCAGGTTTGGTTGTTGTTCCGTCGGTCTGTGGGCACCGTGAATGAGCTCATAAAAATGCTTTACATGTTTATAGTTGATGGGGGTGTAGGTACAGTACTTGCAAAAACCACTTAGGGGCAGTGATCAACATAGCAAGCAGAAATGCAGAAAGAAAAAGAGAAGAAATAGTTGATGTCCCACTTCCAAAATGGCCGAGCGCATTATAGTTTATTTAAGTATTGTTTATAATTTATGATTATTGAAGAACAGTAGGCGTGTTTGTGGAAGCTAAACAATGGTTGGTTTATCTGCTGGACACAGAGAGACATGGCAATGGGGAAACCAGACTGTCTGTTAAGCCCAAAAGGACCTTTGTTTTAAAAATAACAAATAAAAAAATGTTGTTTTACTAAATAAATGCTGAATGCAGTATATACTGTAGGTAGCTACTTCAGACATCTTTTATGCTGTATGTGACTGAAAGAAAAAATAAGATCCTGTATAGTGTTTTCAGTCACTGAATAAACTGTAACAACACAACACTTAACCAAACTTTCACTTCAACCTTCCGCACCATTTGATGTCAGTACAGGCAAACTTGTTCATGGAGGACAAGTTTATATCCTCCAGGGTACGGTCAGCACCAAGTTACAAAAATCTGAGGATGCACGACCTAGTGCCAAGGCCATGTGCCTGGTCAGCTCTTGGGAGTGCACCCTGTTTAATGCAATGAGTATATACCAAGCTTAAACTCAGTCAAAATATTCTTTGTTCCCCTTTTTCTTGAAAGAAGAACTCTCTGTGGAGAAGTGCTCCATCAGTCAGACATGAAAAAAGGGAGTGATGAAAAGCTAAATGCAGATGGCAAACATCTGAAACCCAGGTTCTCTATAGTATCTATCAAGAGAGACTCTACAGATATAACTTGCAACATGAAAACGGAAGAGAATCTTTCTATCATTAGCGAAAACATCACAGTGCTTGTGTCTTATTTGCCATGGTTGACAGTATAATGAACCCTCTTGTGACCTTGGCATCTGAACTCCACTCTTGCCAGGGCCGGTAACAGTCTCTACTTCCATATCAAGTCCAGCACCGGAGTTATCTAGAGCTAGAGCTAATCTTCACAAGATATTATAATTTCACTTTGCCTGTTCTGCATCCCTTCAGGATAGCAGTAGGGCAGATGCAACTATTGTCTTTAGAGATGCAGCGCTTCAGACCTTTGCATTGGTGATCATAGAGCTTGGGTGTGTGATGTCTTTTCTGGTCCAGGCTCACTGACAGGTCTGGCTTGCTCAGTCCACATTTACTGAAACATGTTGCAGGACCCTCCGAAGTGTTCCTGTGGTGCCAGGGGAGGTATTTGGTCCTGCTGTATTGGAGGTGCTGCAACGAACTGTTCACTTGAGGCAGACTAGACAACATCTTTCAGGTCTCAATGGAGGTATGCCCTGTCCTACTCATAATCTTGTCTCATTTGTCTCATTTTGGATCTCAGGGGACTCGATCTGTATTTAAAGGTCATGCCATTTCACATGCTCACGACAGCAGAGGTTCTTTGGGCAGTGAAAAGGTGAGAATGGATTACATAAATTGACCTCATGGATGCGTATTTTCATATTATTATTGCAGGCAGAACATCACTGCTTTCTCTGGTTTGCCTATCTGGGTCACCACTGGCAGCTCCATGTACTCCTGTTTGACCTCCCCCTTTCCCTGAGGGTATTCACACTGCATGAAGGCGGCCCTCTCTCCTCTGCAGGCCCGCAACATAAAGGTTCTGCCGTACCTCAACAATTAGCTTTTCTGTACCCCGTCTTAAGAGCATGCATCTCGCGATACAAGTTCGCAGATTGCTCATGTGTCCCAGTTGGGCCTCAAGGTGAACTTGGAGAAGCTGTCTGATTCCATCACAGACAACCATTTTTCTTGGGCTGCTTTTGGATTCTCCCTCCATGACAGCCTACCCACCTGTCCAAAGAGTGGATGACATTCTCCAGCTGGTGAGTTGATTCAGGCTGCGCAGGCAACTTCCTTACATTGCCTTCCTGCAGCTGCTGAGCAAACTAACATCCGTTTCTCGGGCTGTGCCCTTAGGCGTGCTGTCACTGCGCCCTTTGCATCGGTGGATCAACAACTGGCGCCTGGATGACAAGCTACAAAGTCATTGGAAACTTGTGGTAATGTGGCCATATCTTCACGCCCTGAGTCCACGGAGAGACAGGGCCTATTTATCCAGGGATGTGTCCATGGGGGTGTTTGTGTGTTGCAGAGAAGTGGTCATGAAAGATGCCGGCTCCACGGGAGGGTGCACTGTATGGCAACACAGGGCAGTTCAGGGCCACTGGTGTCCAAAGGATTGGTCTAGACATATAAATTTGCTAAAGCTGCATGCTTTGCGTTTTGCACTCAGGCACTCTTTACCCCACCCGGAGGGGAGCCATGTTCTGATTCAGTCAGACAACACTTCTGTTGTCTACCACATCAATGACCAAGGTGGAACCAGATCAGTGCACAACCAGGTAGCAGACTCCCTTTACTAACAGATGCCAGCTCTGGGAGAGTGGTCTCTCCATGGTCACATGGTTTGCCTGATTATGGGCCATTTCGGTCAGGCAGAGGTTGACCTATTCCCCACAGAGGAGTCAATTATACCATAATCTGGTTTCCCCTTTTTGCATGGCTCTCATACATTGCACCTGCCAATGATTTCGCAAGCACCAGTTTGGGACCTGACCTTGGTCCTTGGTGCTCAGTGCAACCCTCCCTTTGAGCATTTGGTTCAGGTGGACCTCAAATAGTTGTCATGTCAGACTGCTTTTGGCTCTGGTGTCACCTTGTGACCAAACCTGGCACTTGTCCCTAAAGTATTTTCTCATTTCATTGTAATCAACCATTGAAACTGGCAAGCTTCCAGCCTATGTCAGGGGAAGCTGATGATAGTTCTAGCTTACTGTGCCCAGTGAGGGAACTGGAGGCATATACTGCAGCCACTGCTGCTATAAGACGGTTAGACACGCTGTTCTTGTGTTGTAGGGGCCCTAAATTAGGTTGTCCTCTGTCGAAACTGCATCTTTCCCATTGGATTGTGGAAGTAATTTGCCATGCATACGCTGTAGGGCAACACCCCCTGCTAGTTGGCTTGAAGACACACTCTACCAGGGGCATTTCTACTTCCTGTGCAGCCTTGAGAGGAGTTTCCCTGGAAGCTCTATGTGCTCTTGCATCATTAGCTTTTCCAAACACATTCACTAGATTTTACAATGTGAATGTAGCCTCCTCTCATCCTCTGGACTTTTACTTCTTTTACAAGGGTCCTCTGGGCCTTCTCAGTGAGGTATGTGCTTAGGATTCAGTGTGACATCTCTGGTATTAGTCATTCAGTGCTTTCAGCACCGCCAGCTGGCAGTCAGTAGGAATGAAATAGAACAAAAGTTACCTACTGTATGTAAATATGGTTCTCTGAATCCCTGATCATCGCCAGAAATTCTCTGTCACTCGGATTCCTTGCATTTTGCGAGAAGATTCTGTTGAATCAGAGCCCGGGATACATCATGCCACTATATAGCCTCTGATTGATCATCCGATATGTCTCAGGTGTGATATTATCGCTCGAATAAGTGCAAAGGGAACATGCAGTGCTTTCAGCACCACCCTTTGGCGGTCCTCCGGGTTTCATAGAACCGTAGGTACATACGTAACTTTTTTTTGTCTGTCAAAGCATTGACAACAGCTCTAAGAATCTTTACATTTTACAGCAGCAAGGCCTTGGACACCCCATGTCTTGGACGGGCTGTGACTGAAATGAATTTTCCTTTGGGGATTAATATAGTATAATTGAATTGAATTGAATTATCTGCTGACAGCTCACCTTTATTGCACATTGGTTTAGAATCTATAACTTTAGTTCCCTGTCAAGGGTTAGACTTCTGCTATTGGTGTGCAGTACACCCCTGAACAGCTTGGGAAATGACCTCTAGTCTCACTTAAATTATTGGCAAATCTTTAATCTGGTATTTTATTTCCTTACTATGCAAGGCTTTTTACAAACATCTTGATGTCAAAACTTAGTTATCACTGTGTTTTCTCAAGAAAATGACCAAATTGAACAAATAAACAAGTAAAAAGAAGCAATTTGGGGTATTTCAGAGTCCTGCTTCCAAGTGCTAACAAATGAAATAGACTGAAAATGCACATGAAACACTGATATCTAGCGCTACCAAGCTAAGGCTTTTCTAAAAAGTTTTCTGTCTACCTGACCTCTTTAGTCTTATCTTAGGAGAAAATTTAGGTATTATCAGCGTTGCATTATCTTGGTAAATGTTGAAGCATTTGTAAATAGTGTCATGATCCGTGGTTCTTGTGTTATTTTTGAGCTTCCTGCTGTCTCAGTGTTCTCTGTGTCGTCCCGTCTTCCCCTGATTACCCCCAGGTGTGTCTGGTTTCCCTGATTGCCTCCCTATGTATTTAAACCCTCCCGTGTCTCCTGTTCTTTGTCGGATCCTTGTCTGTGATTGTCTTAGTTTGTCAGTCCTCATCTGGTTACTCCTCGTTGGTTTCCTCGTCTCTCGTAAGTCCAGCGCAACCGGTGTTAAACCCTGGTTTCTGTTTAGCCGTGCTGCCTGGTCTGAGGACATCTTCAGTTACTGTATTTTGCACTTTTCCTCATTAAAATCATCATTACTCACCACTTCTTGGGTCCAGCCTCTGCCTCACCACCACCTAAAACAACCACTTCATGACAGAAGGATCCGACCAAACACGGTGAGGCACGCTACAAATTCAACTATGAACCAGGAAGAAAAGAAGGAGCTGCTGACCTTGATCCAGCGGTACTACGAGGAGAAGGCGAACCCCAAGGACTACAAGAGGCGGCTGGGGTTCGCTATTCGTTTGTTGGTGTTTCTGGACCACTGGGTTCCTCATCTTCCCCTGCTGGCTTTTGTGGAGGTCCAGAAGGAGCTTGAGTGGGATGTTGAGGCCATTGCCGCAGAAAGGCGGGGCCACCCTCCGCCTCCCAGCCCGTCCCTTCGGCGTCCGGACCTCACGTTTCCCCGAGGTCGGCACCATCACTGGACTCAGCTCCCACGCCTCCGGAACCAGCACCAGCAGTCCCTTTGGCGGCCGGACCTCACATTTCCCCGAGGTCGGCGCCATCTCCGGACTCAGCACCTGCTTCTCTGGAACCAATGACACCGGACTCAGCTCCCACGCCTCCGGAACCCGCACCAGCAGTCCCTTCGGCGTCCGGACCTCACCATTCCCCGAGGTCGACGCCATCTCCGGATTCAGCTCCAACGCCTCCGGGGTCCGCTCGGCGCTACAGTCAGCGCAGCCTCTGCAGCCATCCAAATGACGGGGGTGGAGTCAGTTCCTGCCGGCGGTCTCAAGCATGGTGCTGCAGCCACCACACCAGTCCCTAGTGCACCTCCTAGTGTCCATAGTGCTTTACCAAGTGTTCCTAGTGCCTTACCAAGTGTTCCTAGTGCTTTATCAAGTTTTCCTAGTGCTTTAAGTGTTCCTAGTGTCCCTAGTGCACCTCCTAGTGTCCATAGTGCTTTACCAAGTGTTCCTAGTGCCTTACCAAGTGTTCCTAGTGCTTTATCAAGTTTTCCTAGTGCTTTAAGTGTTCCTAGTGTCCCTAGTGCACCTCCTAGTGTCCCTAGTGCTTCTTCAAGCGTTCCTTGTGCTTCTTCAAGCGTTCCTTGTGCTTCTTCAAGCGTGCCTAGTGCTTCTTCAAGCGTTCCTTGTGCTTCTTCAAGCGTCCCTAGTGCTTCTTCAAGTGTTCCTAGTGCTTTAAGTGTTCCTAGTGCTTCCAGTGATTCTCCTAGTGGTTTCCCCAGTGTTCCTCCTAGTGGTTTCCCCAGTGCTCCTCCTAGTGGTTACCCCAGTGATTCTCCTAGTGGTTTCCCCAGTGATCCTCCTAGTGACTTCCCAAGTGATTCTCCTAGTGGTTCCCCCAGTGATCCTCCTAGTGGTTTCCCCAGTGATCTTCTTAGTGACTTCCCCAGTGATTCTCCAAGTGGTTCCCCCAGTGATCCTCCAAGTGGTTTCCCCAGTGATCCTCCTAGTGACTTCCCCAGTGATTCTCCTAGTGGTTCCCCAGTGTGACTCCCAGGGGGCTTTTCCATTGCAGCGGCTCCGTGCCGGTTCTGGTGCCGGAACCTGTTTCAGCACGGGTTGCGCGGTTTT
>JAUZNJ010027821.1:6369-16529 GCA_034780135.1 Jordanella pulchra | reverse complement strand
AAAAAAAATGCTTTGATTCTTAAGAAAATTATAACTGTAATTTCTTCATTTTCTGTTGAATTCTGAACTACAAACTCCAGTCTCTAGTCATTTTAATTAAGTCCTCAAAATAAAGAATCTGAATCTATTAAAACGGAAATCAGGAAGTCAGACATAAAAGAAACTTAGAAGTTGATATTGGCAAGAAAAAAACTTGATGGTTTCCCCTTTGTGAGAGTAAGTATCCCCTAGAGAAACCTAAACAAGGATATTTACATTAGAAGCATTAAGGAGTGTAAGGTGATGTGACAGTGGTGAGAGACAGGTGAAATGGGAGCTGCGTAATTTGTCATGAACCAATGAGAAGCCCCGTGGTGGAAAGGTGTCACCTCAGAATGTCGCACAGTTGACCTCCCTGAAACAAGAGAAACGAGAGACAAACTGCTCTTCCCTCACGCTATGTGTAAGACTGAAGTCCTTGGGGGCTGTGTGTTTGCATGGAGTAACCATGCGTGATAGACTCCTTCACTCAATCCTCAGTGATGTAAGAAGATCCGTCTTTGGACATTAGAGCGGTGGTCTTTGACCTGCCGCTTTTCTTTCTCTGTTTTTTCCTTCTTCCCTGTCTAAGCTCGCACTCATGGCTGTCAACTCTGGCGCCCAAAGGTTTTCTTTCTATCCTCTGCTGAATTATGTCCCCTTTGTTTCCTTTAAATCTTTAAGCCAAATTAAATTCCCATAATTCAACCACAACACAACAAAAATGACCTAAAAATGAGGGAAATAATGCAATGAGTAAAACTGGCCTGCAGATTACACTTCTGTGGTGATTCTTACATCAGATACTTAATTAAGAGTTAATAAAGAGTTATAATAAACAAACTACCAATATTAAACTAAAATTATCAGCAGGACTTAGGAAATCTTGAGCTAAATGATTTTCATATTTTAGTGGTAAACAGCTTTTCACTCAAACGAAAACCTCACAGAGAAGATGCAGAAATTATTTGAAAAGTTATATTATTATGAAATGATTAAATCAAGTTTGACTTTTAAAAGGATTTCTTTACACCAAGGTGGTGTAGAGACATAAGATAGGTGAAATTTAGAAAGCATAATTCTGAATCAAATAAGGATAGTTCTGCCAACCTGTAATAACAATAAAATTAAACAGGGTTAGTTTTAAGCAAGGATGTGTATTTAAATATTGCCACAATACAATAAATCTCTTCTCAGAATAGTTCAAAAATGTCACTTCATAACCCAAAATATATAATCACATTCATTTAAAACAGAATAATGTTGCAAGTGGCCACAGTGGACATAAGTAACTCCTTTTAAGAAAAAGAAAACTGTTTGCCAAACTCTGTTAAGTTTCACTATGGCTCTGCCATGACCAAGCAGGGGTTGAGAACACATGGCAGGAACAAAAAAATTAAAAAAGTCACACGTAGAACTGACTGAAATCATTAATTAACTTGAAAAACATCAGGTTTAAAATGTACAATTGTACGTCCTGTAGCTTTGTTTTATTATCTGTATTGTAACCACTTCAGATTGTTGGAGAAGAAAACCTGAGTTCTCCCTGAAGAGAAGACAAAATGCATTGTTTGATTGGAAAATGACTTTAGATGATGACCCAGCAGAAAATGGGATTAGAGAAGATAACTTGTGATTAATTTAACGCCTCCACTGCCATTAAACAAGGGGATCAGAATGGGAGAAAAACAAGGTGATTTAATCTTATCTGATCTATTATAATGCTGCATTCCATGTTCTGGCTCTTGGCAGTAAAATTGTTTAAGCAAAGTCAGAATGGGATAAAAAAAAACAAAAAAAACAGCAAACTATTAAGCAACCGTTTAGGTTTAGTATTATTAGAATTATACACTTAACTGCATTCCTTTTTGATATTTCATGGGCTGGACTAGCACAAAGTATTAACATGCAGTAGAAGTCGGTTGACACGTGGTTTTCATAATGAGTTAAAAACTTATCAATTGTATTATTATATTTTTGTTTTGGACGTGCTTGAATTAATAATACAGGTAAATCACAACAAACAGAGTTTATAAAACTAAATTAAATAAAAAAATCATTCTTAAGACAGACAGAAATCCCACAAAACACCTAATCTTTTGGATGAAATAATGCTGAACTCTTTTTTTTTTACTATTCCTACATTAACTCATTTACATCAAAATAGGATGATTTCAATATCTTTAAAGTTGTTTTTCATACTCTCTGTGTTTTGTCAAATCTGGTGAAATCGGAATTGTATTTATTTGTTTTCAGTGCGCTTGCGTTAATATTGTTAATTACCACATTTTAATTGCTGTTACTTACAGAGTTTATACTGGTAATTGCAACTACAACTTTGACTGGATCAACTTAGCACATACATTTGCTTTGAATCATGCAGTCTATTTTGGCTAAACCTGCAATCATCCAACAAGAAGGTGGTTTTGAAATCCTGTACGTCTCTAACACAATTTCAAGACTGACTTATGCTCAGTTTTATTCCCATAATCTCTGAACAGCCTCCCACTCCCTTCATAAAAGAAGAATCATAACAGCATGATACCAACTCCATGTTTTGAGGTTGGGATGATTTCTGAATGCAGTTGGTTTTACTTTTTTCATGCAGACGTATCATAGTAAAAAGTACTGAACACATATTTCTGATTTATAAATTTTAAACCATGTATAAATCCTCATGACATTAAACAAGAAGCTATGCATTAGGTTGTGTTTGTCTGTCACACAGAATCCAAGAGAAAAACATTAAAGTTTGTGGTCTGGATATTTTTGTGTAGCACTGTATATTTACCCACCAGGTTACTATTACAGTAAGCTGCAAAAATAGCACACATCATTATTCTCTTTTTATAGGTCTGAAAGACAATATTAGAAGCGTATTTAATTCTAATGGAAAGAGAAAAACATATGTAACATTTTCTTTCATTTATTTTTGCCTAATTAGATATAAACTTTGTTCTCTGAATGAGACACAGTCCCTTTAATGATTGTAGTTTACCATCTAAGTTCATTCCTTGTTCATTAATTTTCATTCCTCCTACCCTCAAGTAATGGGGAATACCAGTAGAATAATTTCAACAATCCTCATTGCCTCCTTTCCCAGCTCCTTGCCTCCCACTAAGACTGTGTGGCAAAGCATCGCTTCTGGAAATTACAAGAAATTGAGCTACCTGTTGCATCAAGCTTATATTGTTAAATCATATCCTCTCAGGTCTTCAACTGCAGCTGTGATGAAATGCTAGATTTATGGTTGCACACATGCGGATCCGCCATTAAGAGAGGGCAGAGAACAGAAGAACCGATTCTTTTTCCCCCGTCTTTCCAAATGTTTCCACACACACCATAAGCCTATCCAAGCCCATGTTAAGCCAGCCTTGTAATCCCCCCTCCTTGTCTAGTCAAGACACCACACATTAGTGATAATAGCCCTGAAACTTTGCCGCTCTCCTGCCTCTTAGAGATGATGCCTCGGCTTGGATGCAGACAAGCGTCACCAGGGCTGGAAATGAGATCTAACACCTCAGCATTGTCAAATTATAAGACCTCTTTCCATACACTCAGACTCAGCATGTGTGTATATGTTTTAGTGTGTGCATGAAAACCCTATGATGGGAGTGGGGGTGTGGGGTGTGTGTGATGCGCCTGAAATACAGGCTCCAGCATGTATTTCACTACAGCTTGTGAGGAGCTCCTCTTCCCAGCTATTAGCGTCTCTCCGTTAGGATGCAGGTCTCAACAAGTCTTGCACAATACATCCTTCCCTTTCTTTCCGAATGCATCATCCACAGCCACATCACCACAGCTCCGCCTGGAGTGCCAAGAAATGATATCTGGGAAAACTCACAGAGTTTTCACATAAGTTAAAGGCCTTTCAGATACTTTCACAAGCATCTATGAATGAAACATATTCAATAACTATAGGGAAATGAGTTTAGTACATATATGTTTATATTCCTAACTTTGGTAGAATTAGGTCAACTTAATCTTTTAATTTTATCTAGATGTTTTAAAGATTTTTTATTGATTAGTTGGAAGCATATAAATAAATTTAATTCTACCATTTTTTTTTATCAATTTAAAACACATAGAACTACAATAAACTCCTTTTACTGTTTTTACTGTAACTGTTAGATGGCCGTATGGCTTTTAAAAATGTTTCTTGTTTTTTAAGTCCCTTACAAAAGCATCAGAATTGGTTTTTAGAGAATCTCTGCTTCGGGTTTTATCATTCAGTTCAGGTGTAATGAGTTTCAATTAACCCATACTTTGTACAAAACACAGTTAAATGTTCTCCAGATTTCCCAAAGACTTATGAAAGGCCCTTTGTGTTAATGTCAAGTTAGAAATTGTGACTCAGAGGCTAAAAATTGCTCTTAACCTTCAGTTTGATTTAGCACTCAGTGAGAGCAGTGTTATTGTGGACAATGAGTTGCTGTTAAGCCGACATCCAAATAAGAAAACTTGACAAATGTGCAACTGAAATTTGATATAACACATTATTTTTTTTTTTTCCGTGATATAACTCTAAGCTGATCGGCCATGTGACCCATATAAAAAAATACCACAGATAGATAGGGGCTCTTTAACTAGTAAATAGCTTCTTTAACACCTTAATATTTTATTGCAAAACAGATTTCTGTAAAAGATTCTGTAGAACAAAATTGTTTCCATTAAATATTACACCTTTAAGCCAAAGATTTGTAAGATAAAATTAGATAAATTAGCATATTTTCTATTCTAAATTTATGCATAACAAGTTAAAAGAGTGTCAACATGAAGTATCCACACTGTATAGCAGCTCTGAGTGCTTCTGTATGTTAAAAGTGCAGAAGCATTTTTAATATTTGCCAGATGAATTTGCACCAGGCAAGCTGCTGCTTGTGTACATGGATGATGGTCTGGCAATTATCACCTTGTCTGCAGGAGCCTGTCCTGACCTGCCTCCATGTGTCCTCTATGAAGAAGAAAGGATGGTTAACTCAGTCTGTGGCACTGTTTAAGAAACTGACCATGTTTTTCCTTGGGGTATTATAAATGTTTCTTTTTCCAATGTATAAAAAGTATACCACAAAAAAAACAATACGGGTTAATTTTCATAAAGGAAAATTATATATAGTTATTTGATAGGAGATATATAATAACCTGTCAGCTTTGGATTGTAAGTGCCAATAAACAATCTAAACCCTGGCAAGTTTGTTTGTGTCCTTTTGGCTGCTTTCGTATGCAGGAGTCGCCAAGGTAAGTCATTACAACTTGCTAACAGACTTGGTAACGTTTTTAAACCAAATGCCATTTCTGATACAACCAGGTTTGAACCCCAGTCCTCCATGGTACAAAGTCCTTAACCCCTTTAACAAAGCCTAAAGCCTAGTGAGTAAAAAAAAATAGAAGTTACCAGTTTCAAATAATAAGAAAAATAAATATTTCACGTAAAGCAGATATGAACACATTTTGAGAATGTATGAAAATAATAAAAAGGTCTCTCTATTATAAGCTTTTCTCTCCAATAATCCCAGTGAAGTGTCTTTATTCCCCCCTCCATGTTTATCTCTTCCTCCTCAATCTGGCTTGTGTAACTAACAGTAGTTTACCTTTTATTTCCCTTTAAGATTTCTTATTGTCTTTTTTAATTATAATTTTTTCATTTCACGTTTTCTCTTTGCTGAACAAGAACATATTTTGACAAATTCCTTTGCTTTTTTTGTGCTAATGTTACCGTTTTCAATTTTGCAGAAATGAATGTGGATCCCAATCGAGAATCTAAAAAACAACAACCAACAGAAAAAAACAGGGGTAAAACAAATTAACAGTGTTGAATTGAAAATAAACAACACAGCCTGTGGGAGTTGGACTTGATTACAGTCCTTTTTTCGTTTTATACATGATCCATTTTTTCCAGTCTTTTCTTTATTGTCTTTTAAGTAAGAAATCATTTTTAAAAAATTGCTTTTATTTTTTTCCACATGCAAAATGTATAAAACTAAATGCTGCAATGTCAAAAGTGATAAGCAAATGTTTGGTTGCTGTCAAGAATATATTTTTTCATGGTATGGAGGGGCTGTTGGGACTTAGGAAGTTAGGTGGAACTGGTGATGACATAAACTGGCATTTCCATTATTGCCAATGCATAAGGCTAAGGGCATTTGTGCACAGCTTGGCAGTGAACTTTCTTTTACCAGTGTGTGTGAATTTGTCTGAGACTATCAGACAGGGCTTTTCATGGGAAGAATGCTGATTAAGCACTAAAGTCAGCAGAACGTTATTAAATATGTGGTATTGTTCCATGACACAATTCATCTGTTTTGATATGTTCTTTGTAATGTGTTGTTTCAAATAATTCACAAGATCCCACCAAATAATAGTAAATATGATAAATATACATGACCAAAATATTAAGAACATATGTCAAGCTTAATACAATAGAAAAGAATAAACAGTTTTTGTTTTTTGTTTTTTTTTTGTTTTTTTTGGGGGGGGGGGTTCTACAGAAAGACATGACCTAACTCAACCTCTATCCAGTTTTTAGGAGATCCTTCTATCAAGCAGTAGTTGCAGCTTCATATTAGTCAGTCACATAAGTCTTTAACTTTATGTTGAGGGTTTCAGGGATTGCTGGAAAAGCAGCAATCAGTTGTTACAAAACCTCCGAAGAACTATAAAAGATGCATTAAAGGACATGTTATAGCTGATATTTTAAATTTAGGAGAGTGGCCCTAATTCAATCTTTTATCTGTTTTCAGTGTTTGCTTCTTTAAAACAACACAAGATTCTACCCTGATGTGTATCTGTGCTGTGTTACTGATGCAGAGCTGCATGTACTTTATCTCACCTGTAGGATGTGCTCCTGCTTCTGCTTTTTAGCACAGCATAGCATGTTTGCACAAGCCTGAACAGACAACTTTTCCTGGAAGGTCATAGATTATGTTGTGGCATGCTGAGGCTTTTTTATTTCTTGCATTTTTTTATCCATCTGTTTCTGGGACTTAAAATCTCACATGCTTGCATGCGCACAGCTAAGGATTTTCACAAGATTTGAGTTTGACAAACATCAGCATATTTTTATTTTACTTATTAAGAGTGATCAACTTGTTAAATTTCCAAAAAGAAAATAGTTTATTTTTATTCTCTGATGTCCAATTGTTTCCTTCTTGCTTCTGCAATGGCTCTACATTCAGCAGGCTGCCAACAAATCTAAACAGTTAATTAGTTAACTATTAGATTCGAGTTATACAGCTTTTTTTATTAATTGGTGCCTTTATTCCTTCAGATATAAAATGTTTTGTAGAAAACCAATACTGATCACTCACATTACTAAGGTATATGTAAACAAAGAGAATTACAAAATCACTTTAAAATCCGCTCTAGGTTCAAGATAAAATGAATTTATTTTGGATTAAATGAATTACTTTACACCCCAGCTCTTTTCTAATGCCTGCTGACCCTGCAAGGACATGGGAGTGGAAGAATGGATGTACCTTTATGTAGTTTTCTCCTTCTTCTTTTAAAGTTTTACATGACACTATGAGAAATGCCACTCCTCTCAGTTTAGGTTTATCACCTCCAAACTTTTTCTAGAGTAAGAACCAATGGGTTGCTACATGTTCTACTATGTGCTCTTTACAGTCTACCCCAGAAATGGGAATTTTAAATATCAGTAAGTGATAAGAAGTGTAATAGTCTTTTATTGGTGATGACCACGTCTTATCTTTGTACAATAATGTCAATAATGTTTGTGAAAGTTGTCTAACTGTAAGTGTTTTAAACTGCAAAAATGCAATAACTAAAAGTTCCAAGTTTATTTCAAAACAGAAAGAAAAATATCCTATCAAGTTACGCGTTTTAGTATAACCTATAGTTGGCCTGTTCACAGAGCATGTGATCTAACAAGCACTTTCATTTCTTGTCATTTATTTTCGATTTTGTTTTGTTGTTTTTTTTTAGCTGAAAACCTAAAAAAAGAATTTTGTTTCAAGAAACTGTTCTAAAATGCATTTGTTTGGATCTTCTTTTTTTTTCCAGTACTCTCCTTTACTGAAGAAGCTCTACTGTCAGATTGCCAAAACCTGCCCAATCCAGATCAAGGTGTCCTCCTCTCCTCCTCATGGCAGCATCATCCGAGCTATGCCAGTTTACAAAAAGGCAGAGCACGTGACGGAGGTGGTCAAACGGTGCCCAAATCATGAACTTGGACGGGAATTCAATGATGGTATAAATAAGCAAGCCTTAAATTTAACATGAATGAACTACAATTGGGTAACTATTAAAAAAGAAAAAAGCTAAATCAACCAAAATGCTAAGTTTTGTTTATTAATTTATATTCTTAATGTTGGGTTAATTCACAGTTGGCACTGAATAGGCAGAATTTGGATGCAAATCACCTAAATTAATCATTGTTGTTCCCTCAGGTCAAGCAGCCCCGGCCAGTCACCTGATCAGAGTAGAGGGGAACAACCTTTGTCAGTACGTGGACGATCCTGTCACTGGTAGACAAAGTGTCTTTGTGCCTTATGAGGCTCCCCAAGTAAGTAGTTCATCATCTGTATAAAGTGAGACACTATGAAATGTATTTACTTGATGATGTTGCAATGACTTTTACATCAATTTACCTTAAAGCCTAAAGAAAGATGCGATTCAGGATAAATAGGGATGAATCATCTGTATATAGGGGAGCTTTTTGTTCAGTGTGATCTCTATTATTGCTGCTCACGGTGTTGGATATATTGTTGCAGCTTTGACAACTGAACAAAATAAAGAAATGAACCCAAGATTTAAAATCTTAGAAAATCTTCCTTAAGATTTGTACTTGTTGTGGCTCTGCTATAGAACAAATATAATGTAGTATATCCAAGTGAAAGAAAGTTCTGACCGATATTAAATAAACAAAAAGAGAGGAAAACGCAAAGGAAAACATGTGACATTAATTGACTGCTTTACATTTTGCAGTAAAATTAGAAACAAGTAAAGAAATAATCAAGTTAGTCGGTTTAGTTGCACAGAAACTGATAATTTCACACAAGTACCCGAATGTAATGCTCAGCTATGAATAAAGCTGCAGAGCAGAGCATGTGCAAACATGTACAGGCATCATCATGTCTGTGATTGCACCTGTGGAGGGCAATAAGAGAAATGGTGGTCTATTCTCACATCAAATGCTACAACACCTCCCTCTGGTGGTGAATTGGTGTTATGAAAGTAATCGCAGCAACAGTTCTGAAACTTATAAAGTGTCAGAAAATCCAACTAATTTAGCCAAAATATGCTGTTCTGTGTTTCAGGTTGGGACTGAGTTTACTACCATCCTTTATAATTTCATGTGCAACAGCAGCTGTGTGGGCGGGATGAACAGGAGACCAATCCTCATCATCATCACTTTGGAAACTAGAGAGTAAGTTAGGAACACAATCTGCACAAACAGTGCTCTTCTTTTACATCATACTGGACATCTTTAGCTCTGGTTTATTTAATTCTTGACCTGTTTAATTTTCAATGTTGAAAAGGTCAAAGTGTTTACATGTCCACAGCAGAGCACAAGTGCTGGAACATTAGAGAAACTTTCCAGTTGCTTACGCCACAACAGACTACATTACATTTTACAATATAGTTGTGTCACAGACTTTGATTTTGCATTTTCTATTATGAATAACCTCTGCAGTGGCCAAGTTTTGGGCAGACGATCATTTGAGGGTCGGATATGCGCATGTCCTGGCAGAGACCGCAAAGCTGATGAGGATCACTTCAGGGAACAGCAGGCCCTGAATGACAGTGTGGCCAAAAATGGCAGTGCCAACAAGCGCAGTGAGTTGGTGAAAACTAAACATATCCCACAGTGCCAAGTTTTCTTTAACAATTACCCCAACAAATGTATTTGGTTTTGAATGTTATTTGTGTTTTTTAAACCTGTTTCTGATGTTTGCAGATTTTAAACAGAGTCCTCCAAATATTTCCAGTCCAAATATCAACATAAGAAAGAGACGACACGGAGAAGAAGAAATTTATTATATTCCTGTAAGAAATACCTGTCACCTGTCAATAGTACATTAAAACATTTCATTTATATTTAGATATTTTAGCAACGTAAACCGTTGAACTCATTCAATTAATGTGTGGTGTTGTAGACCTAATATGCCTAATATGTTACACAA
>JAUZNJ010027820.1:0-16529 GCA_034780135.1 Jordanella pulchra | reverse complement strand
TATATATATATATATATGTATATATAGATAGAGATAGAGAGAGAGAGAGAGAGAGAGAGAGAGAGAGCGAGAGAGAGAGAGAGAGAGAGAGAGGGAGGGAGAAATAGAGAGAACCTATAAAAGCCTATAAGCAGACATAACCTAACAAGAAATATCAAGAATTTCTGCAACTTTTGGTTTGGGGATCGATTTCCTCTCAGTACATAAAATAATAATCCTAAGACTGCATTTGTATTACCCATACTATCTTTGTTTCATTACAGTTTTTTCTATCTGATGAGTCTAAAAGGTGTTACTATGGTATGCGCAAGAAAAAAGAAGAATTAAACAGATTAATAAGCAAAAGGGTAAGTGGTATTTAAATGCAAGAATTGAATGGTATTTTATTTTCTTTCTTTGGCTTTTAGATCACTTTAACATTTTAAAATCATTTACAACAAAGTGATGAGGAGAGGAATTCACCTCACTGTTTGTGCTGGTGGGTCTAACAGATAAAATAAACTTTGATATAAGCTATCTAAACCAAAACAGATGCTTCCATCTTCTTAATACTCCAACCTCCTGCCAGGACCATGCCTAAAAATGAACACTGATGTTCTTAGTTTTTCTTTAAAGCTGAGCACTCTCATCTGGAGCCCATTAAGACTAATTATTACGAGAGTGTGGAGGGAAATTATACCTTCTTCTCGGGGCTTTCAACCAGCTGCCACTGGTTGCTCTTGATCTGCTCCAGCTCATCAAACTTGGCAGTGACGTCATCGATTGTAAGCTGTAAAAGGTCCCAGAATCCAGCCAGATCCTGAGATGTAGGTCGAGGCATAGCACTGGGATCCTGGAAAACATGGTTTTAAAAGGGAAAATAAAATGTGTTTTCTAAAAGCATATTGCAAGGATGCCATCTCCTGATATCATGCGCATGTTTTAATCATAGCATTTTTAAAGATAATTTCTGCTCCTAGTTGATATACCGATTATGACCACTGTGTGGTAGTATATTACCAGCAATGGTTCACAATCTCATATTCCTGGACTTCAGATGATGATTTAAAGGTAGGGACTGGCAAATGTGTATTTATTTAGTCTTGCTGGCTCATCAAATGTTCCTAAACCTGGTTAAAAACCTGGAAACAGATGGATTATTGAAATACACAGTTAACCCAAACTATTATATTAAAAATACATTTAGAATGGAAAAAGCAGGACAATGAGCTCAGTTGTGTCCTTTCTCAAAGCCTCAAACTCAGCCTAGCTGTAAATCTATGAACTTTGTTCAAGAACCAGGTCAAAAACTAAAGATCCACCAACCAATTCTACAATTTATGATAAGATGGGTCCAACACCTGTTCAAAATTATATTAGCAGCTTGTTGATGGCTACAAAAGGTATGTGGTTTCTCTGCAGTATCTGCAGAGAACATTTAGCCAATATGTGTGGAGGTTTTAAATACTTGGTACTCTACAATTAATTCAGGCTAAATGTGTATCTGATTAGATTAAAATACATGTTGAACTGTGCACCTAATTCTGCATTTAATCTTTAACAATAATTCCTCCCTGAAAAAGAAAAATGTCTCTGGAATCAAATCTAAGACAAGTTAAAATTTCCATAACCTGTGAAGTTTACTTTGTTTTTTTTTTACTAGTCTGAAAATACTGTATTGTGTGTTGCACACAACTATAAAGTAACAACAAGGAAAGGAAGACAGTCAGAAACAACCATATGATTGTTGCATCAAAAGACAAAGCACAAAAATAATGCCAAATCATTACGTGTTTCAACATTTTAAAGTTAACAATACTCAGAGTCTTTAATAAACTCAAACTGCAGTTCTTTTACCATCTGAAGGACGGAACAGACTCATCAGCTTCTCTTTGAAACATATCTAAAAGCTCAAGGCAATCTAAGGCTTGTCACTACCAATGTTAGATTTAATTCATCATCCTATTTTATATGGGGAGAGTCAAACGGAGGGTTACTCAAAGGAAAGCAACACATCTTGAAAAAAAACACAAAGACAACAAGTCAAAGAGTAAACTGAACTACCTCCAGTATAACCTGAGTTTCATCTTTTTTAGTCTTGTCTTTAAATGATCTAAGTAAGGTTTTTTTTTACTCCCATTTTCACTGTCTGCTTCTCGTTTATCTCCAGAAACATTTCACTCATTGATATCAGATATCTGCTGACTCGGGGTATAGTTACCATCAGAAAAGGTATGAGGTATGGGCAAACGTGACAAGAGGGCTAAACAGTGAGAGGGTGATGCACTCCATTATTCAGATCCTGAGTTTTCATTCAACCTGCTGCCTCTGTGCATTAATGGATTGCCTCAACACAGGTGCAGCTTCCTATTGGAATTCCCCTTTCATCAGCTGCGGGTCAATAGCAGCAGAGCGACTGCTCCGCTATTGATCTTTTTGATCTATTTCTGGAAGGTGAACAAGCGTCAGGCCAACCACCTGGCCAAGGTTTAGAGAAAGGGAAACCTTTCTACATGAAAATATGGGGAAAAAAATGAAGTGTATAAAATGAATGCCATGAGGATATTTTGGTTTAAAAATTACTCACCAGATTCTGTTGGCATAGCCAGTAAAACTGCTGAAACTTTTGAGACATCAGTAGCTGGGCACTTCCAACTGCACTCCTGATTTTTCCAAGGACTGAAAGACACACACATGGTCGGAAATGATTACTGGCAGTTTGACAGAGGCCAGAGAGTCAAGCAATTATCTTTCAGTCATTCACAAAAAGTAATCCAGTACAAAAAGTGCCCATCACCACTTTTCAACCAGTGGAACTTCCATAGCTACAACTTTTTCATCACGATGATTATTTTTCCCAAAACAATACATCTACAGAATCCTTAGAGTGGAGCAAAATAAAGGTATTAATTTGACTGAAAACAATATATTGAATAGTTAAAGGTGATTATCAGTTACACTTCAGCATAAGTGCCAAATACTAAAACTCCTAAGGTAGTGATTTTGATGTTTTTTATATTTTGAAGGGAAATAACTTTTATATAATATTGTTGTTGCTATCTGACTTTTCCTATTTCTGTATGTCCTTCATTTCTATGTAGTTTGTCCAATAAAATATTAAAACAAAAAAACAGATCTGGTCTTTGGCTAACGCTACAGTTAAAATGGCTTTTAGAAGAAATTTAAAAATGTTAAAGTCAAAGAGTAGAACTGAACTACCTCCAGTATGAGCTGAGTTTCATCTTTTTTAGTCTTGTCTTTAAATAGTCTCATTAAGTTTTTTTTACTCCCATTTTCTCTGTCTGCTTCTCATTTATCTCCAGAAACATTTAATTCATTCATATCAGATATCTGCTGCCTCTGGGTATTGTTACCATCAGAGCTATGAGGTATGGGCAAACCTGACAAGAGGGCTAAACAGAGAGAGGGGTGATGCACTCTAAAAATGCTTTAGAAATGGTTCAAAATATTGATCATGCTGTTTTGGTCAGAGAAAAATAAAAGGATGGTCACAACTGGTCAGTAGAAAACGCCCCAGATCCTGATAGGATGTCTTAATATTATCTCTGGTCCCATGCAAAAGGAGTCATGTCAGTCGCCCAGCAGACAATAAAGAAACATATGTTTAAGGCTTGGATAACATTATTATAATAAATGAAAAAGTGCAATAATAGTGACATTATAGGCTAAAGAGCAGAGATCAGTAAATCAATAATTTTATATCTATACTGTATATTTATTTTTGTCATTCCAATTGTTAAATGTTAGATGTTTACTACCAGAACTGGTAGTTTACAACTATTCATTCTCTTTAAGTGTAAATAATTATTGCATTTTTTGTCCAAGTCAATGATTTATGTAGCAATATTTAAAGATTGTAATTTGAAACTTTTATATTCATGGTCTTATTTTTGATATAATCTTTGACTACAAATTACAATAAGATAACGGGCTTATAGCGGGCTTTGATAAAATATTTTTAGGCTGCAATATTATTGCTACATTTTAATAATGGGCTTAAATAGCACATTTAAGCCATTTTAGTTGATTGCATCATTGCTATTCTCAGACTCTATTGGGCAGAATGTCACCCGTCAAACAGACTCCAGTGGGAGTTCTAGTGTCAGAGTTCTGGGAATCCTACTATTAAGGACGCATAGGTTGTCACCCTTTATTCTAAAAAGGTAAGTCTGTTAATTCTAATCAAAAGTTAACATTACCTTTAGCAGACCTGGGAACCGGATGGCAAAGAGTATGTAACGGGAGCGGGGGAGGGTTCAACTTAGTGACCAGAAGGCATTATGCTTCCAGCTACCATCTTTTCTGGAGGGATATCTACAGTTGGTACGCTATTGAAACTACATTCTGTGTTTAAGAATACAGAAATCAAAGAGCTGAAAATCCTGCCCCCCTTGAGACACTCACTCTCCTCTGACAGGTCATGCTCCTCTGCCTCTCTTTCCATCTCTTTGCACCATTCCTCGAGCCTCTTGGTTTCATTGTGAAGAAGCTGCATGAACCAACTGCCGTCCCTCCGGAGGGGGGACACTCGGCCTGAGTCGGTGCTCTCAAGGCTGGGTTCCACCAACCAGGGTTCAGGCTGTGGGCTGGGGGGGCCGCTGGAAGGCCGGTAGTCCTCCCTGTAACTAAAAAGGCCCTGCGTACGAACAGTTCGGATGGCTCCATACTGAGTTGGTGTGCTTGGCTCAGAGTGGCGGCCAAAGGCGCCTCCGAACTGCAGGCCTTTATCCTCCATGGAGGGAAAGCCTTCCAGCTCTAAGTCTGCTTGAACTGCGGTGGTCACACTGTTGGAACGCTTGAACCTTCCATGCCTAACAGCGATGAGAAGGAAATGTAATGTACCAATTTTAGAAAAAAAACAGACAAAGTAGTATGACACTTCTGCCTGCACCACATACCGCTTCCTGTCCTCCACCTGGATCCCTATAGAGTGAAACTGAGGAAGGCCCTTATTTTCAGCCTCAGAGTCTGTCACAGTCTCCACCTAGGAAATAAATATAGCAGTGTTTAAACCATCCTTATTTCCAATGCAGATGCACAAAAATAAAATAAAAAGTATATCATCTGATTAAGGAAGTTGATTGTTAACTGAGAAATACTCCAAACTCTGTGGACATGTTACATTTGATAAAAGTGGCTCCACTGTCTGAGATGTTATAGATCAAGTTACAGAAAACAGTTTTGTTACTGAGATAAGAGTGAAAAATAGTTTATGACATACAGTAAAAGATCAAAATCATAAGCTTTAAATTATTCCTTCTGTTGGAGCTATTACATATGCTCTCTATAGATGTACATCTTAAAAGATGTCAAACAAATAAAAAAAAAACATCTTTGCACTTCTTGTGAATGGAATATTTTCCAATTCGTCTTTGTAAAAAAAAAAAAAAAAATCGGTCTGACAGGATAGACAGCTTCCCTGTTCTCGCTGAAGGAAAACACCATGTTGCTGAAAACCCCTCATTCCACACAGGGGTGGGTGTGCTCAGGGTGTGTTTAATGTGATTTTCAGCTTATAAATGTTTAGTAATAGCTGTGTTTATTTTGATATTAAAATACACACAAGTAGACTTTAAAGGTGTATTAAGGTCATAAGAGTAAATGAAGCTGAATGTGAACTGATTATCTCTATCCTCTCATTTGTTTACTGTTCTGTGTAGATCATGTAAAATCTAAATAAGTTTGTGGGTCTAATCTGACAAAATAGTAAACAACCATTGAAAAATATGTGTCCAAAGCACTATATGTTAAAAAATTTATTTAAGTTAGAATTATTAAAAGTGTAATGATAACAATGATTGTTACCTGTATACCAATAGAGGAACGTGGGGTTTTGAGGTACTCCTCAGCCTTTGATACGAGAACCGCCTTGTCACATGTTTGGACAGAGGTGTGACTTCCCACCAACGCATGCCTCTTGCCTGCTGCTGATTCCATGGCCATTGTGACCGCCTTGGTGCTGTCCAGGCTGTCTGTGGAGCTGTAGATGGGGCGGCCAAGGCTATCCGTGGTCCACAGACCGCCTCGGGAATGCCTGCCTTCCTGGTAGGCATCCTGGGTGGACTCTGTGCTGCTCTGGGCTGTCACAGAAATAAGAGGCTTGGTGGTGGTGCGAGGGGGCACAGGGGGTGGGGTCTTCTTGTAACTGGGAGGGTATGAAACCGCTGGATACCAAAAGCAAGATGAGAGAAGGGATGCGAGGCAAAGTAAGGGGAGAGGGTAAAAAAAAGTGATAATGAAAAACATGGCCAAAGCTGATGAAGGCAAATGTTGCAATTCACTAAAATCCCACAGAGTGTGATGGGGGAACTCTTTCTATGGTGGGAAACCAGACACTGATTTAGCAGTTAAAGCAAGGTGAGTGTCAGTAAGGCGTAAAGACAGCAGCTTTTCTTTGGAGATTAATATGAAAGATTATGGAAAAGATTCAAATTTTGTTTGCAAATGAAATTTTGATTAATTCCATCCGAATGGACTTCATAGAGGAGTTAAAAGGCTGCACAGTTACTATACACAGCTTCCATATTGTATAAAACAAAAGTTTTAATACCTTTGTTTAGATGGCAAAAAATACTTTGTATGCTTAAAATTGCTTTTTTTTTAAGAGTTAAATGAAAATTCACTAGTAAGGTACTGTTAAAAAGAAGCAACCTCTAACTCTAAAGAAATAATGATAGGACCATTTTATAAAGACTGCAGAAAGTCATGGCCCCTTTTAGCTAAACATTAGTATAGATATATAGATTATAACTACAAGTCACGAGTTTTGTCCATTATGGTAGATCTAAAGTATTTAGATGGTGGTCAAACTGACTTGGAGAATTTCGTGACACATTATTTTGAAATAACTTTATTTTATCAAAAGGCTAAACAACAATTTACATGTAAGGAGCACTGTTTTCTTACACATAAAATAAAAGTAGAATAATGTTGAGTCAGGTTACCAAATTTACCAGTGAATTGTTTGAGCAAAAGAGCAGGGAGTTTTCCTTTAAGTAGAGCCAACGTATTTACAAAATCATTACTAATTAAGTTCTACAATTCCTGGTAATGAGATGTTAGTTGACTGCAAACAATCTGTTCCTGAGTGGACATTAAGAATTGACATTATTCTATATTAGAATGGTTAATTACAAAAACAAAACTCTTTAATAGTTGGGTAAATAAAGTTGCCTTTAAAGGACTATAAATCAAACCACATTTAAAAAGATATATCAAAACTACGCTCTCTTTTTACATTGACATCCTAAATAAAGCTCAAAATCTATTATATGAATTGGTTTCAGATGTTCTTTTTAAGATTTATTTCAATTTTTCTCAAATTTGTGTTAATTAGTTTCCTTGAAAAATGGTGCTAAAGTGAAACACAAAAACAAATTATCTGCCTGAAGACTCCGGCTAAATCACAAACTCGTACTCTTTGTCTCCCGCTTCATCCAGGACCGGGTTGCAGGGGGCAGCTGTCTCAGCAGAGACTCCTAGACTTCCCTCTCCAAAGATACCTTCTCCAATTCTGCTGGGGGAAGCCCAAGGCGCTACCAGGCCAGCGAAGAGACTAAGTCCCTCCAGCATGTTGTGGGCCTCCTCTGGTGGTACATGCCTGGAACATCTCCCAAAGGAGGCGTCCAGGGGGCATCTGAAAAAGATGTCTGAGCCACGTCAGCTCATTCCTTTCGATATGGGGGAGAAGTGTCTCTACTCTGATCCCGTCCCGGATGACAGACCTCCCTATCCCATCTCTAAGGCACTTTGTAAAGCACTTTGTGTTGCTGCATGCAGGACAAGTGCTTTATAAGTAAAGTTTGATTTGATTCGATTTATGGCGGGGCCCAGCCACCCTGCAGGGAAAGCTCATTTCAGCCCCTTGTATCCGAGATCTCACTCTTTCAGTCATGATTCAGATTTCATGACTATAGGTGAGGTTAGGAACGTAGACCAACCATTAAATTGAGAGCTTTTCCTTTTTTCTTAACTCTCTCCTCACCACGACAGACCGGTGCAGAGTCTGCATTATACCAACAGCCGCACTGATCCATCTATCGACCTCCTGCTCCATTCTCCTCTCACTCGTACCCAAGATACTTAAATTCCTCCATTTGAGACAGGAACTCTGTTCCAACCTGAAGGAGACAAGCCACCTTTTTCTGGGCAAGAACCATGGCCTTGGAGGAACTGATTTTTATCCAGGCCGCTTCACAGTCAGTTTCGAACCGCCCCAGTACATGCTTAAGGTCATTGCACGAGGGAGGCAGCAGAACCACATCAGCCACAAAAAGCAGGAACGAGATCCACTCAGCTTAGCTCAATATAAATACTTCAAATTAGTTAAGGACGCTTAAGCAATGATGGAAGTACGTTGCCAGAATAAGGGCTATCCGGATAGTGCTTGCAATAAAGAGGATCTAAAAAGAAGAAGGGGTGTTCCTCCTGGCACCTATTCATTTAATATTGGGAGCTCCTGACAGTCGTACTTGCCCACAATCCTTTGCATGACAGTAAATATACACAGCTCTCTTTACAAAGTAAAAAAACACGCCTTCATATATTTTGGGTTTATGAGCTGACTCATGGATGCTAAGTGCTATTAGCAGCTACGTAGTAAGATAGTAAGGGGTAGAGAAACAAGCAGCCAAGGAAGAGACAGAAATTGTCAAAAGCATGAGGTCAGTTTACACTAAGTATTAAAGAAAATCCTGTTCAGTGTGTGCACTGCAAAATGGAATTACAAATTCACAAAAGCAGGTCCTTGACGCTGCAACATCACAGCAGGAGACATTTAACTAAATTTCCCTTTGGGGATTAATAAAGTATAGGTGAACTGAATTGAATTGAATCCACTGCATGCATCAAGCTCATTCATTATCTGCCGGTGACTTTTATGTTACCTTTGGAAAACCCGATAAACTTAATCTGTGAGTGTTAGTGAAGCTTCTGGGATGTTATACATACATGTACAAGGTAATTTATCTTGGCTAACATTATGTACTTGCTGATCAAAAAGAGTAATAACGTTAATTATAGTGGCTACCTGGCAAGGAGAAGAGAACATCAATCATGCAGCACTTACTACAAATGTCTGACATCAATGAAGATAAAAGCACAACAAAAGATCAACAGCTTGAGCTAAGACTTTCATTTATTGTTGTGATTTTACCTTAATTTTTGAGATACCTGCTAGTTCAACAATACTTTTATTCATCAGTAGGATTTTTTTGTTTTTGCTTAACCTTTTATCACTGGGACCCAACTTTTGCTGTTAAAGTTCTCATTGACCTTTATTTCTATGATTGTTGTACCTGTTTATGACCCACTTTCAAAATTAACATTTTGAAAACACTGGACCAAAATAATAATATTATAAATGCTATAGTCTTGATTTAAACATAACTAAACATTTGCAATTTATAATAAATCAACAAAACTCAGTTCTCCGTAGTCAAACACTGAACTCAAAGCCTTTTGTTTACCACATTGCTAACATTACTCCAATGTTCAGTTTCCTAATCTGTAAGACCAACATACAAATTTTAGATTCTTCTTTAAAGCTAAAATGCTTATATGTAATGCAACCTTGAACCTTTCATTTATACATAAAAAGTATTTTGGGGTTATAATGTATTAATCACTTATTTACTGTTATTGCAGTAGGGTCATTAGTAGGGGAAAACTAGGACTACCCCTTCACAAAATAAACACATTTACATTTACAGCAATTGTTATGTACTCAATGTTTTCTTATTAAAAAAAGGAATACAAACAATTAACTTCCTTTCTTTCTGTTAAATTTTTCTACAATATAGCTTAAGCTTCTGCTGCAAAACCAAAGCAGGAACTTAAGCTATTTAATAAAATATATATTAAACAATCACTCAGTTAATCATCAGAAAAATTACAATAGCGCTAATCTAAATCCAAATTTGCTGCAGCCTCATCAAGAATTTTATTCCCTCAATTGTTTCCGATCTCCTCCTCCACAAGTTAACTATTGTTACCTTTTATTTAGAAACCATCATCTTTACGTTTATACAAAGTATGTTATATAATACTGAGCATAAGTGAACATGTTGCCTAACACAGGAATGCTAGTTTTTTCTTTCCTGCTCAAGTGCCCACCGTATGAGCTCAGCTATCACTAAACACATATTATGTGCACACACCAAGGACACTTCAGATTAAAGGAACTCTTTAAACTAAAGCCTATCCTAGATTTGACTTCATTCCAGCGCAAAGGGGCGGGAGTTCTGTTAGACACAGCGGGTGGGTACCAGAATATAACGAACACAATGACTCAGAGGATACAGTAACTCCACACTTTCTATGTTTGGACACTGCAGCTGACTGAATTACTTCCTAAATTGAAAATGTTAAAAACTAAACGACACGAGCACAGAATTCATTAACATTAATATCAGTTTTTAACAATTTTTGCATGTTGGGAATGTTTATATAACTGTATTCTTCAAAATCAGTTTTAACATTTTAGTTTAAATCTTGGAAACAATACTTCAACCCCTTATTAGCATGGTTTGGTAGTGATTATTCTTACAACGCCTTCACAAAACTGTAAAATGTCAAGCCCTGTTGCAAAGCAGATGGAGAATTTAGGAAAAGGATCTAAACGAAAAAATGTTTGAAAAGTATGCTTGAAATGAATAGGAAGATGTTGCACTGAAGGAAAAGTTAAAGTGGAAACTGTGTAAGGAAAACAATTGGTTTGAGAAATGGAGGGGGACAAGAAAGACAAACTTGGACTGATATCACACTTAGGGAAGTTATAGGTAATGAAAGACAGGTCTTGTAAATCACAAACAAAAACCTGGCATAGGGTGAAGGAAAAGACAAACAGCTAAGTTAACAGATAGTGGTTAAAAACATTAAAACAAGTTTACACATACACAAAAGAGACACATATACACATAGACAGAGATACATGTAACAAAAACCAACATTAAATGTATATTACCTTACCCAGTCTCTACTGTTTTTGTAGAGTCAATCAATTAAGATGCTTTTGTTTAACCTGGTTATCCAAATTATACTGATGATTTGAGTTCTTGTTCTACTTCTGAGATCAGAGAGATTGTTTCCTGACTGTAAAAAAGATTACTCCATTGTCTTTGTTAGAGTTGTTTGTACAGGCCTGTTAAACCACAAGAAAATGATATATTTTAATAGTTAAGCCTGTCCCCTCTCCATGAATAAGCACTAGACAGAGGGCATTTGTGGGCAGTGAGTCAGAGATCAAACTGTTTAAAGACTGATAATTTGGCCTGTTGGGGTGCTTAAGAAAAGGTCGAAGGGGCTCAGAACGTCTTTAAGAACTGGCAATGTGGACAACAACTGAGCAATCAGAAACTAATCATTTTAATTGGCCTCCCTTAAAAGCTAAATGATAATGGTTTTCAGAATGAGTCTGCCATTTAAAGGGCTCCCAGATCTTTAGCGGTTTATTTAAACACTTTATGGCTGCCTAGATGAATTGTCATTTCAAATTACATGTGTAATGTCTAATGAACATCGTATTTGTAGAAACATCTATTTTTGCCAAATGTTGTTCATCTATATATATATATAGGGTTTTTAACTTTGTGGAACTGTTTCTGCTATATAATTTTTTTGTTACTTTCTTACAAAAGATACAAATTGGAATTGAAGATGCACTCACTAAACACTAGATATCCTTCTCTAAACCATACTAGTATGGTATAGTAGGTAGCTGGTGTCTTCGAAATCTTCCATCAACCAATATAAAATTTTAGTATTTGAACCTCTGATTAAGTTCTAGATTGCTGTATTCCTAACAAAATCTATGTCTTTTTTTATATGAGTAACAAAATCCCTCAGTTAATTGTCTGTCATGAAGGGCTGAGTATGAACACTCTGGATGTCTCCTTTTGATGCAAAGGAGCAACTTCTATAGTTCAACCCCTTCCCCATCCAAAATGGTGAAGAATAATCCAATATATAAAACGGCCAAGTCTGCAAGCTCCTATGGGATTATTTTTCTTGTCCCACTGGCTGCAGCATACTGTATATAAAAAATAGAATGGAAGTTACACTTGAAGAAAAGAAAACGCTGCTACAACAGACTGTGGAGTGGTTTATAATTGGGTGAGGCAGTGAAAGGTGATTGTCAAAGAGCTTTTGTATGTATCTTGCTTACTTTGCTATTCAGAGATTTTATTTTTTATTTTCCCCAAAGCCTTTTTTTTTTTTTTTTTTTTTTTCTTTGCCTCCCTGTCTCTATTCCTGTCTGACTCAAACTCAGTCACTGAATTGGTGGTTGATAGGCAGTCCAAAATAAACCATGGGTTTATCTCAGTCAGAGCTTGGTAAGCACAGTTGCAGAGGATCTTGTGTAGTCGGAGCTGCTCCATCTATTTTCAATGACCTCTAAGTGCCATAACCTCATAGGATCTAACTTTAAATTGGATCAGACAGACAAATCGTGTCGCTACACAACAGTCAGAGCATTTCATAACTGCACCTGTTGTGGAGTATTTCAAAGATGCAGACATCAATGTCAATTGAAAGTGGTCAGAGCAAGGAAAACTATTCAACTGGAAACAAAGTCATTGATGCATGTGGAGACATATCGGTGAAGGTTCTCAGTCATCCAGTTCATGGTCAAGCTAGGAAAGTTCAGTTCAGGCAACTGGACGTGTAGTTTTCTAGAATTCTAGAAAACTACACGTCCTGTTGCCTAAACTGAACTTTCCTAGTATGCACGTGGGGAGCAATGGCCACCCTTTGTTTTCCAATTCCGACATATTTAGCACTTTAACTTAAATACCTGCTATACATGTAACTTTGACACATACAATCAACCTAAGCACATTACTTTATGTGCATCCTTTTTTGGAAACCCATCCCAAATAGGTTGGGCAATTTTAGCAGGTCAATCCATTTTACACAAGGAATTGTCTTACTTAAAAATGTTCACTTGGTGTCAACAGTCCCCAGATCTTAATCCAATTGTTTGTCCTGCACCTCCCAAACAAGTGTTATCCATGTAGGGCAACGTCCTAATTAATATCAATTAAAGAATCTGCTGGTTACATAACGTAGCACAGATTTAGGATCCTTTCATTAGGGTATGGCAAGAGCTGAGTTTGCCACATGGCTACACCCAAAAGCAGAAAAAAGGAGCCTACAAGAAAGTACACTTGGAGCAAAAAGTGGGTTGATGAGGATTATGATTTTGACCTTTAGTTAACTATAACTATGATTGATAATAGGAAACGTAAAGAAATGCTTGAGATTTCAGGCTCCATGATGTCATCACAGACAGAAGTTTAATTATTTTCAGGCTCAATGGTGCATAGTGCCCTGCAAATCCCCAACTCAGCTGTGTGTAGTGCAGCTCCATTATACCATTGATCAACACGTACTTGATGATTGGCTTTTAAGCCACCATTGCCTCCATGTGGAAAAAATCTCTGACTTAAAAGCCCATAAATAGTAACGGGTTTCGGGTAACATAGAAGTCAAAACAATTCTTCTAGAATAACTCTTAATCACTTTGGACTATGTGGTTGCCCTAAATACAAAACATATACAGTTTGACAATGAGTCAAACCTTAAGTTTGAGCCAAAAAAATCTCAGCAACTATTTACTAGCAAATATGGGAGGGATTAGTCCGGAGACCTGTGACATTTTCAATGGAATGGCTGATTCTTTATTTTCTGCATCTCTAACAGTCTTAGTACTCTCTTGCCTTGGCACACCATAGCATTTCATCTGCACTAAACAAACTCATTTGAAACCTGTAATTCAACCTCAGAGCACCTATACCAAAATGTATAGTTTTAGTTGACAAACTGATTAATTATCAAGGCCAGCAAAGTTTATTGTCCTTCATTTAGTCATTGATGCTGCCTTTGTTTGAATTGGGTTATTTGGTTTTGCATGAATGAACAAAGTAGATCAGTAAATACATCCTTATAAAGAGAGAAAAGGCAGGACTAAACAGAACTGAATAAATTGGGGTAAACAATGCTGCTGTTCAGCTTACAAACTAAAAGACTTCTATACTCCATACCTTTAAGAATTTAGACAGGTGTTCTATTTTATCTCTATAACCCTAAAATACCCAACAGGTTTACAATACATTACAGCTAAATTTTACAATTCTAAAGTGACATGATTAAAGAAGAGCTTGATTAAAACAGCAAAATTTGAATAAACTTAAGGAACTTCGCAAAAACATTTTACCACTTAAGGTGGTTTTACATTTTTTTTTCAAAAAGTGTAAATGCACTTAAGAGGAAATTAAAATAATTTTTTCCTAATAAGTTCGGACGAAGCACATATTTACTCTACATGACTGATCTGCTGTTTCCGCTGTTTTCCTGAATGCAACATTAGTATCACAATTCTCGCTCAATGTCTTTGGATGGCTTAAACCACTGCTAATTCTAGATGACACGATGAAAATAAATAAAACTTGCCCGATTAAAACACATTTATTAAAACTAAACTTCATTTGCGAAATTAGATGGGAAAATGTATAATTAGCATTCTATTTTTATTTTGACTTTTAAAAAGTTTGCTCAAAACTCTAATCACATTTTATTACATATGAGGAATAATGTGGAAAGATTCTCCAAGATGGTTGAAAAGACAGCTACAGACCCAAATTTCCATTCACCTGGGGGCATTTTTCCATATTATTGCTCACATACTGTATAACAGAACTTCCCCAAGTTTACAGTAACAACGTGGAGAGAATCTGACATCATGTGGGAACTATGATAAGGATCCATTTGGCAAAAAGCAAAAAAGGAGAACTTTCAAGATAACTGAAGAGGTTTGGAAGCTCATCCCACCAATGAATCGGCTCTGTTGTGTTTCTTTGCAAAAACCAAGCTGACTCTAGCCTGTTTTAAAATCTGTTGATTGTTAAATTCTGCTTGTTTTCATTTATTTTGTAGTCAGAATTGTTTATTTTTCCTGTGTCTACAATCCTCTCAACACTTGTAACATGATTTTATTGAACAACATGTAGGTCCATGAAGTGATACTGACTCTAAAGGTTCACAAGACCCATGAGGCATTGTGCCTCTCTTCATGACAAGTTAGTCTACGATAGAAGCATGATTGTACTAAAAAATAAGTCTTGATTCCGTTTACAATTTTATATTTTTTCACTTTGTGTGTGAAATTCTATCCTTAGACGGCATTATTTTTCTTCCCTTTCCCTATTGTCCTGTTGCAGCATTTCAGATGTACCTAATAGAGAACTCTGTTGCCTACCTTTACCAAGGCACCTAGCATCCTCATTCTGTGATTGACCTTATTAAATCCTGACTCAATCTAGCATCAAAGAAGGCTGGTCGCATTGATATAATAGTAACATTTGTTTGTAGGACCTTTAACCGTTTGGATTACCTGCGTGTGTAGGTGAGTATCAATGTAGAAATAGGTATACTTGAGTTAAGTGGGTTGTATGAGCAAGTGTGTTACCTGGAAATGCATAGTTATTAGAGAAAAGAAGTGAGCCTGCAAAGAGCAGCAAAGGGCAAGTGGACCTGGCTCTGAAAAGCTGCAGGAGAACCAGGCAGACAGACTCAAGCAATCACCCAAAGGAACACAGCTACCATCACCCCAGAGATAGGTAGTCTATCAAAGCACAGGAGCAGCAGCTCCAAGCCCAAGAAGGCACAAGGTAAGAAAGAGGGTGACAAGCCCCTAAGAGCTAACCACACCATTATCTCCAGCCAGGCAGACCAAGCATGTCCTCCAAACCTGACCGACCACTAATCAAGAGAGAACCCCCAGCGAATCGCAAAACCAACCAACCAACCAAACTTTGAAGTTCCAAGATAGGGAGGCCAACACAAAATGTCGACAGAAAAAGATGCTCTATGTAGCAGATTTATAAGTATTACTCTTGTGCAGTTTTGTCCACGTTTGATGCCAAAATACTATGTTCACAACATATTGTTTCATTGTGTAGGGCCATTTATCCTTTAGCTGTACTCACTTATCCTTGCAGTTTATCTCGGGGCACATAGAAACACACAACAAACAGCCATGAATACAATGACAGTATGGATGCTGATTTAGAAATTTATGTTCTTGCGTTGTATAAGAAAGCCAGAGTACCCAGAGGGAACCCACACATGCAGGAGGAGAACATGGAATCTCCATGCTAGAAGACTTTGGGCCAAGGATCTGGACCCAGGACTTGCTGCAAGGCAACAGTGGTAACTACCGTACAGCTATGACAACCATCGTGTAGAAAAATCTATGCACAATTTGCATTTTATTAAGTGGGATGTACATACCATCTTAGTTAAATCTAGCATAGATCAGATAGTATTATCAATATTAGCCCTGTTGTTGAACAAAAATTGTACAAAGAATGATTTTGTTGTCTCTTTTGTAGGCTAATAAGAGTGAAATAAACTTCAGCTTAACACTTTTTTTCCTCTCATTCCCAAAAGCATCAAAACATGTACGGTTAGATCGACCACACAAACTAAGTAACTTAAATGTAAAAAAAAAGAATTATATATATGTATAT